>VUQI01030462.1:6220-17590 GCA_015106735.1 Paratilapia polleni | reverse complement strand
CCTCTTTAATTAACCTCCAGTTTCACGGGATGTGACGCCAGGTCTGTTATTTAAATATAGACGTGTGGTATCCACAGAAATGTCAGAATCTCAGCTAAAAGCTCACAAAAACCATTTCCACGACCACCAAACACAGCTAAAACAACAAACACTTAAAAGAGCAGGTAAACAAATTCCGCAAAAAGATGTAAACACAAAGCTTGTATTACCCCGTTCACCCCACAGCATGGACACGGACAACAATGTCTCTGCTGAAAGCTATAAAATACAACAAAAATTTAGGCGAGGAAAAAATCCTTCATTTTTTTTCTATGTTCCATCCTCAGTTACTTTGAAACAATGGCATCTGCTGTGATGCTTACACCTCTGATGAAGTCTCATAAGTGTTTGATACCAAGATGATTTATATGGAGTTTGTAATTGCAGAGAAATACTCAGACTACTGGGGCTTATTAAAAGCGCTGGGTAAGCATGATTTTTCCAACATGCAGGGTGACTGTTTTAGCCCCTCTTTTCCTAAAACCTAACCAAGTTGTGTTTTGCCTTTCACTTTCCTTTGCTAGTTAGCTTCATGCAAACGGGACGCAGACTGCAGCCTCCTTGCTGACTTTCTCCCTTCAACCTCCCATTGCAGTCTTTGTCTCTCTTTAGAAGCTGCAGCTTTAAAAGCGGCGTCAGGGCACCGGCGCCACGGGACGGTTCGTGTGACAGAACAGCAGCGTTTGACACTTGGGGATGAGAATGTGTTGTTGAGAATGTCCGCCAAAGTTAGCTGCACAAGGGACATATTTTTAAAGCAGCAAGAATTAAGATATGAAGCAATTATTTGACAGTCATAGAGGTATTAAATAAGAGACCTGCAAACAGGCCCTGATCAGAGAGCGAGAGAAGACGGACACACGACTTGTATAACCGTCTGGAGTGATCTGAAATTTCTTTCATGCCTAAGAGGAAAATTTGCATGAGTGGTTCGTCCGTGAGGCTCAGGGTCTTTCCATCTTTATGGCTCCATGTGTGCTGTTAAGATTCACTCTGTCCTTTGTGATAAATTTAAAATGCTGACTTATCTTTCCTGTCTTCCTCTGTCGTGGTCTCCTCCATCACCCCCCGCCATGTCCAAATCCCCTCCCCTTTTTCTCCCCCTTCACTGCACTGAAAGCACTGCAATGTCATATTTTAAGAGGCTGTTTGCTTTAAGCTATTTATCTGCACACTCTTGAAGGAGCGAGGCAGGGTGGCATCGGAGATTAGCGGGCAGAGGCAGACGTATTTATTTGGCTGGATCAGCATGTGGGAAGAGCGACCGTTGGCGGCACCGCCGTTTGTCAAAAAACATTGACCTTGTGCAGGAGAAAGAGTGTGTTCTTTGTGTCATGTATTAGATATTAGCCTTTAGTACTGTTGTCAGCTTAACCTGTGTGTGTGTGTTAGATATGCAGTTGTGTAGGCGTGTTATTTTTCACTTTCAGGGAATGACAAAATATGTATGTTCCATGTAGAGCGAACCGAGAGAGGATGTGCGAGAGCTCCAAACCATTTCCCTCAGCTGCTGGTGTAACAGACATATTTTTCAGGATGTAGCAGCATGTGGGCCCAGGCTCTGTTTGTCCAGGATGACACCCTTCACATCCATTCATCAACGTCCCGTCAGACCTTCGCTGACCTTGGGTCTCTGCCTGTGCGGGAGAGACAGGTTCGAAAGGAGTGATGGAATGTGGTCGGTTCTACGTTCTTGGGCGCTATTTTAATTTCTGTCTCAGCAGGACGGCAGGCCCTGCTAGCTGCAGACGCAAAAATAAATAATGTCCGACTGCAGGCCAGAGAACTGCACCGATCAAAGGTG
Source organism: Paratilapia polleni (assembly GCA_015106735.1). Taxonomy (NCBI): domain Eukaryota; kingdom Metazoa; phylum Chordata; class Actinopteri; order Cichliformes; family Cichlidae; genus Paratilapia; species Paratilapia polleni. Next base: position 15,747 of record VUQI01030462.1, on the reverse strand, counting down.
ACGTGGAGAGAAGCACCTCTTAAGTGATGCTTCTTTATCTCTTCATTTCGTTGACCAAGAGGCAACAACGTGGGAATATTCATCACCCTGAAAGAGGACTGAACTGAGACCTGGTCTGTGTGATAGAGAGTCAAACATAACCAGACATTTGTTATTCTAACATCTTAATGATTTCGCCTTTTAAGCCGCACAAGACTGCAGTCCCTGCAGGTGCCCGGGTGACAGATGGCGAGCCCGGGCGGGGGTCCCTCCTTCTGCAAGTTATAGATGGACACCTTGTCTCAGACTAACACACACACACTCACACACACACACAAGGAGAAAAAAGCAATTAGGGCCAGTAGAGGAAAAAAAAGGCTGATGATGATCGAGTTTTACATTCCACGCCTTTTATCCTGAACACTCTCCTGCACAAAGGGACAAGCTGTGGTTTTTCCAAGGGCAAACATGAGGAAGATGAATTAGACTGACTTGTGCGTATCACCAGAAATCAGTTCACTTAAAGGATTTGGGGCATTTGATTCAACATGCATGTAGAGCAGGTCACAGAAACACATGGTTTTCATTTATGGATGTACTGCATGTCGAGTGCTCACAAGAGGAACTGATAAAGCCATTATTCCCTGAGAAAAAACAGCTGCTCATGAGATAATGGACAAAAAGAAATGTATTTGACACATGATCATGTACGTCTGCTGGAAAACATGTCAACAGAGAGATCATATGATACTGGAAAGACCTGACATTTAGCTGACTCACTGCTGTGTTTGAAGATATTGATGCATTTCGTTCATTTCAGCCTAATTTTCAGTGTCTGCTTTGCTGTCAATTTTAGTTTCAGTCACCTTGAGGCAGCTGTTGCTGTGAATTGGCATTATATACACAAAAATGAACTGAATATGCTAGCATAATTGTGTTTGACTAGTAACAAAGAGGAGTGTTGGTGTTCATATGCCAAATGAGAAATCATGTAGAAATCATGGATATTTTTCAATTCTATTTCTTATAAAAGATCAATTATAAAATGGCAATTGAAGGTCAGCCTGGAATTTTTTACTTTACAATTGATTAAACAGGACAGCATGGTGGTGCGGTGGTTAACACTGTTGCCTCACATCAAGAAGGTCCTGAGTTTGAATCCACCATCTGGTCAGGGCCTTTCTGTGTGGAGTTTGCATGTTCTCCCCGTGTCTGCGTGGGTTCTCTCCGGGTACTCCGGCTTCCTCCCACAGTCCAAAGACATGCAGTTAGTGGGGTTAGGTTAACTGGTGATTCTAAATTGGTGTAGGTGTGAATGTGAGTGTGAACAGTTGTCTGTCTCTCTGTGTTAGCCCTGCAACAGACTGGCGACCTGTCCAGGGTGTACCCCGCCTCTCACCCTATGGCAGCTGGGATAGGCTCCAGCCCCCACCTGCGACCCTGATTAGGATAAGCGGAAGAAAATGAATGGATGGAATTGATTAAATTGCCAAGACCATGACCTTTCCCTAATCTTCACCACGAACTGGACTAAAAAATAAGTTAAAAAATACATTAACTCATGCAAGATGATCAAAATTATACAGGCAATGTTAGGTAGGCAGGGTCTCCACTTTGAATTCTTGAGCATTCACAAGTCTGACGTGGTTGTACCTTTTGGACACACCTGGAAAACGAGTGGCAGCTCTACTCCAGGCTCCCTCTGAATTTCTGACTTACCATGTCTTCAAAAATTAGCCTAACCCAGTTGCCCAACATAAATCCATCCATCCACCCATTTTCTGCCACTTATCTGGGTCCAGGTCGCCAGGGCAGCCCTCTTCCAGCCTCCTTCTCCTGCTCTTCCAGGAGAACACTGAGGCGTTTCCAGGCCAGCTGAGGGATGTAATCTCTCCAGTGTGTCCTGGGTCCGCCCCGGGGTTTCCTCCCAGTTGGACATGCCTGAAACACGTCACCTAGGAGGTGCCCAGGAGGCATCCTAGTCAGATGCCTGAACCACTTCAACTGGCTCCTTTCGATGTGGAAGGAAAAACATACGGCTTGTGCTCCGTTTCTGATTGTGGATTGTCCTGAAGCCACCAACAGTCTCTGGGCAAGTCTTAGCTGATAGGCTTCAAATCACAGCACCAAGCAAATTTTTTAAATTGAAGTTTAAATCTTTTCAAGTCATGCATATTTACCTGCTTTCACATCTTTGCATAGACTTTGTATGGATCAGCGCAGCACAAAAACTAGGAGACACTCCAGTAGTAATACAGCCCAGTAGGTGCAAATGGGGTATGTTGTCTATGAAGCTTACAGAACCACACAATCTGCAAAGGACAGTTTAAAACATACTTAAACAAGTCCTAGGAGGCAGTGTTGATCCATTGGTGGCTACATTCGTGTCTGTTACATTTGTTTTTCTGGCTTAACAAGCACACAACCATGGAGATATACTAAACTATCCTGGTAGCATTGTTTGTGTCCTTGCACCAAAAAGCCTCTAACAATGTAGCTTGCTGCTTGTAGTGCTCATCAGAACACAGAAATGGTACATTTCTCAGAAAAATAGGACAGGAAAAATAAAATACTTGAACCAAAAATGGAAATTATTGTTAGCTTGGTTTGTCCAAGCAAATTAGACAGCCTCATTACCGAATGGTTTGACGTATTTTGATGACGAAAATATATCTTGAAGTGTCTATTCTTGAAGTTTTCATCAATGTTCAGTCCTATCCGAGTCTCTCTCCTTCCTAATGCTCCTCTCATCTCTCTTTGTGTTTCTATGCAGAGCTGAGAGCAGCTCAGATAATGACAGATGCATTAGTCTCTGAGAGTGAGCCTGATTGATTATGAGTCCCAGCCCACAAACAAATTAAAAGACTTCTGTCGGGTAAATCTTGATCATGGATTCTCTTTGAATCTTTGAAGTTTAGCAGCAAAGCGTCCACCAAAATCCAACCTGTTTATGTAGAAAATATATGTATTCATAGCAGAAATCAATCCATATTTTCATCAACAAATAAAAAAAAAAAGTCTTTTGATTTCTCAGGATTGAACTTACTTCTGCAGGAAAGGTTCCATGTGATTGTGAATAGGAGGGAAATGAAATGCTTTGATGAAGTTTTCAGCCTCCTGAGGGTGTAAATCATGCTGGTGCTGACCTGTATATTAGCTCTTTATGTCGTGTTTACGACCGTAGACAAATCAGTAAGCCCGCAGGATATTTATTCCAGGTCCCTGACAGCCTTTCCTAGCCTCAGTGGTGCTTAAGCTCACTGTGTGATGGTTAACCCTCCTCACCCCCAAAACACACACACACACACTCCATCCCTGGGTCCAGTTATTTATGGTATGAGCGTACAGCCACCTTCCGTCCAATTAAAGCTGAGTGCTGGCTTTGTGCAGCCCCCTGTTCATCATGTCCCTCACCGGGGCTGTTAGGGGTGGGAGAACTGTACTCTCACTTTCCATCTGACCCACTCTCTGGGGGTCAGGAGAGTCTGGGTTTAAGGGAAATGCCACTGGATTTCATCCTACAGCTATATTATCCCCATGTTGTTCCACTGTTCAGTTTGTAGAGTCTGAAGTTAAAGGGGAAACACAGCCAGTTCATTACGGGTCTGTGTTTGAGCAGCTGAGGCATGGAGTGATATTAACAGTGATACACAAACAAAAAAAGCATCAAGACTGTACTGTACCTGATTTAATTGTGGTCCTCATTTCTCTTCAAAGTGGTGTCCTTGTAGAGCGATGCACCATTTCCATCACTCCTGGTATGGTTAGATGGGACTTCCAGGAAGCCCGGAAGCACAATGAGCACCATCTGAGACACATGCTGGACCTCCTTCACTGTTTCAAAACCATTCTTCAAACTCAAATTTCACTTTGAGGAACAGGACAAAATCATGCCGAGCAGGGTGGGTGGGGAGCAGCAATTGTGTTGGTGCAGCCAAAAAAGTTCACTCGATCTCATCCCTGCTGAACACCTACGGGAGTTTTAAGAGTGACGCGTCAGACGGCGCTCTCCACCACCACCAAAACATAAAATGTGGGAATATTTTTTAGAAGAATCGTGTTCAGACTTGGAGAATCAATACCAAGACCCAACACTTCACTGAGACACTTGTCGGTTATTCCTTTAACTTGTTACCTGTCTGTATGGACACTGTGGAGCAGCTACTGCAAAAAATGACAAATTGCTGTTACAAGACTTTAGCTATTCTGCTGGCAGTGTCTTCACATACACCACATACATGAGAGTGACATCAGTGTCATCATCTCGTGACAACATAGCAAAAACTTCCTTTTCACTTCCTGTTAAAAAGATTTCTTCCACAAAAATCATCGCCAAGTGCTGCTCATGGGGGATCATGTGATCACTGGGGTTTGCTCTCTAATAGTGTACCTTTGTCTTTACATTACATTATAAAGCACCTTGAAGGAGACTGTTTTTCTGAACAAATTGGTATGCTCTTTAAGTTTTGAATGGCTGAGCTCCTGTTGACCAGAAGTCGAGCCCATAATTTTAATGAAGGCTTTAAGGAACTAAGAAGACAATTTTAAGCTCTCCCATTTTGGTCCTCATGCCAAATTAATTTAATCACCAACCTAAGTGATGCAAGCCAGAGTACTTTTAGCCTCTTAGCATCCACCAGGTAATTGGCGACCCATCTCAGGTTAGGGGTAGGGTTTGGTTAATGCTCACTCCCCTTTTTAACGAGTTTGGAACTTGCAAATGAAAAAGCTTTTAACAGAAAAAAAACGTAATGCCAAAATATATCAGACTTTATTTGAAAGGTAATATTTTCTGGTTTCTGAAAATGTGGCTGTTTAGCATGTGACTAAAACAAAACCCTACACTAAGCTTAACCTTAACCCTAGACTAGACGGGTCTCCGGTGACCTGGTGGACGTTTTTTTTACTTTGTAATGCTCCTTTATCAAAATGATTTTATTCATAATCTTGTTTTTGTACATACTACATTTGAAAAACTCCCACTGAGCAGAGCTGCCAAAATGAGGCGACAGCTCGACAGCTAACTGTGAAAACTAAATTAAATATTTCCTCCCGATGTAAACTTTAGGAGGCGAAGAGTTACATGTGAGAGAGAAAACCAAGTTGAGTTTGTGAGGAATTATATTTTTGTTTGGAGTGTCTGTCAAAAGCGGCCATTCAAGGTCGGAGGAGCCTGTGAAATTTGAAGCGTCTTCCCTCAAACCTGCTTTGTTTTCCTTACACTGCGCCATACACTTCTAATTTCACCGTCCTCCAGAGTGTCTCTGTGTGTCTCTCTCACTGTCTGGAGAACAAACCCCCTCTTGTTTTAAGCAGACAGGCATTTTAGAGGTGAACACAGCCAGTCAAGCCTCAGATCATTAAAATCAGCATGCTGTCTGGTTTCTGCTTCAGCCACCGGAAATCCACATAAACAATGCAAAGCCTGCTTCGCCCTCACAGCCTGTTATGTCGGGTGTAACTGTCTAAACTGACAAAATTTATACTTGATAATAAACACACAGCAAAGAGAAACCGTTAGAAAAAAAAATGCCTGCATGATGATGATGATGCCTGCTGGAACCTGTCCGAGGCTGGAGGGGTCAGACGCTGGCGGTGAAAACTTCAACTTTTTAATGACAATTAATGGACACAGATGGCTCGTCCAATAGGCTTCCTCTCAGCGGTGAGGTGAGAGGTCGTTTCCGTTTGTGGAGTGAGGAGGGACAGTTCCCTTACCGCCTGCACATGCATCACAGTGACTGCTAAGGCAGCGCTGCAGAGGCCCCGCAGGGCACAACCCGCACTGGGCAGATGCATCAGAGCACCGAGCATGTCAGCACCGCAACCTTCACTCCGGAGGGTTTAAATGGAGCCGCATTCTCCCTCCCCTTTGACTCATGGGTGACCTTCACCCCTCTTTTTTTTTTTTTGCTATTTTACTTCATTTCAGGCTTTTCTTTCTCATGCCTTCTCTGTCTTCATTTTCCTTTTTTGCTTTCTTTGTGTAAGTTTAAAATAGATGGATCCCACTCGGTGGAGCTGCATTCCCTGTTTACTTTCTCACAAATATGGCCGCACAGTTTTGTATATCAGGAAATAGGATAAATATCCAGAATATTAGCATTCCCCTGTGTCGCATAAATTGGGCTTTCCCGTTAATCCCCCAAACTGAAACATGCATTTACACAGACCATAAAGAAAACAGACAGAGTTCACTCGGCCCACTGTTTGTCAAACAATCTAACGGTAATCTCTCTCAGAAGCCACCAAACACTTCTCTTCCTCCGGGGGCCACTTTAAACTTTTGTGGTCTCGGGTGTCAGAGTCAGAGAAGTGATTACCGCGGGAGGGAGATGATCCCAAGCCCTTCTGCAGAGAGGCAGCGTACAACCAGAAGGACTGAAAATCAAACAGTAAGTCACTCCTTTGATTTGTGAATAAACACTGGAGGACAGGGGTCAGAGATGTGCTGCTGTTCTGAGGGAAAGGTTTCCCCTTTGAGTACAATAATGACCTACATGTTATAAAATCAAACAAAACGAGCAAACAGATTTCAGACCTTTCATTTTCCAACTGAAATGAAATTACAGTTCAGTTTATTTAGTGCTTTAATTTCCTAACACTTGCTCCATGTGAAACACGGATTAATGTACTTTTCACAGCACTAAATCCAGCACAACAGCAGAGCCAGGCCAAATCATTACTATAAAATACTTTTATTAACCACTAATTAGTTTCTGTTATTTCTGCTGTGCTGTAACCCAGCCCCCCTGGGGCCACAAGCCAGTGCAGTCCTCACATCACTCCCCAGACTGGATAAATGTGGAGGGTTGCATCAGGAAGGGCATCCGAGAAAAATCTTTGCCAAATCAAACATGCAGATTACATTTTTAGTCGGATGGAGACACATGACCCACTGCAACAACCCCTAAAGGGCGGAGGATAATAGAAGTCATCTTTCTGCTTTGCTGTTTTATTTCTTCAGTGTTCAGCTTGCATCAACCTGCTACTTGTCTGGTGGGCTTGCAAGAAAACAGACAAGTGAAAAATGGGCACAGGGCATGGCATGGCAGGAAAGCTTCATTTGGAGTTTTTATATGTTCTCCCTGTACCTGCATCGGTTCACTCCGGGTACTCCAGCTTCCTCCTGCAGTCCAAACACACGCATGTTAGAGTAACCGGTGAGTCTACATTTGCTGTAGGTGTGAGTGTGAATGGTTGTCTGTCTCTCTGTGTTAGCCCTGTGATAGACTGGAGACCTGTCCAGGTGTACCCCGCCGCTCGTCCTATGTGTCATGGTCCTGGGTCGTTTGATCCAGTGTTTGAGTTGTTGGACTTTAAGGTTTTGTATATTTAAATATTCTGTTTGATTCCTGGTTTGTTTTAGGGTTATATATATTTTATATCTCAGTGTTTCCTGCTCTACCCTCTCGTCTATTCTCTGTATGAACTTCATTCATGTGTCTGTGTTTTCCCCGTCTTAGTTATCTCACTTCCTCCCTTATTTCTGTTATAGTTCTTTGTGCTCTGTGTTTAGTTTTGTTTCCCTTGTCTCGTCTCTGTTTCCTTCTGTCTTATCTCTGTTTGTCTTTAGCTTTTCTATGTTACCCCGTCTAGTCCTGTGTCAAGTTAATCCTTGTTCCCCGATCAGTTGTCTTCCTGTTTTATTTTGGTAACGACCGTTCTCTGTGTCTTATGTTGAGTTTACTTCCCCCGTCTCGTTATGTCTGTTGTTTCCAGCCGTCTGTCCCACCTGTTACTTCTCCCCTCATTATCCAACAGGGTTCATATTGCCTCTGTCTCCCTCTGTTCTTTGTCGTGTTGTCCCTCTCTGTTGTGTATCTCCTAGTGTTTCCTCAAATGTTTAGTGTGTGTTCCTCGGTTTGGTTTTCCCAAGCTTTCTAGTATTCCCACAGAATTTATGTTCCTTGTTTCCTTCCGAGTTAATTCTTCTAGTGCTTTTTGGACTACTTGTGGACTTTGTGAACCCTGATAAAGATCTACATTAAAGCTCTCCTTATTTTACTCTACCTTCTGCATCCTGTGTTTGGGTCTGCACTCATTCTTCACACAACAGAAGCTCACACTATGACAGCTGCGACAGGCTCCAGCACCCCCTGCGACCCTGAACTGGATAAGTGGAAGAAAATGGATGGATGGCTTTTAGTTTGAAGCATCTTTAGGAAGCACTGAAACTGACATTAACTGACATTAGCTCAACAAGGCGCTAATGTCCAAGCAGTTCATTGTGGTAGAGCAGCCGAATGAGTGGGCGCACCGTGACCGTCCCTGTGGCTGATTTACGGTTGGATTTGGTGACTTTCACACAGCCCTGTAATCAGAAACAAGTATGCTAACCTCTTAACATCCATCAGGTTGTCAGTGACCTGTCTAGGTTCACATTGACTCCTTTATATGGAATTTCAGCTCTCCAACCCAATGCAATAACACTGTAACTGCATGACGGTGATCATCACAACTCTACAACTGCTAAAAACTGGAAAAATGCAACAGTGCAGCACAATTACACAATTACGTTGCCTTCAAAGACTCCCATTGTGATGCAGTTTGTTTCCTTTTCTCTGCAAACAAATGTTCAAACTCTCTAAAAATTCTGAGCAGACTGTATTTAACCCTTCGCAGCCCTGCATACGTCTGTCTATGTGGAAACACGATGTTACTCATGCAGCCTGCAGAATTTGAATATCAGCTCTTCTCTGAGAATTTTCGTGTGTACACATTGTGTGTGTCTGGCTTTCATTTGTTGCCTTATTTGCCTGTCTAGACAAGAGCAGAATCAGTGTGTAACCGTGTGTGTGTGTGTGTGTGTGTGGTTGTGTGTGTGTGTGCGTTGAGTCAGGACAGGCTATCTGATGTCTCTCTGGGACATACACATCCATCAATCATATCTGGGAAATGAAATGTCTCTCTTTGCCTGTGTGGTTTAATTCGACACAGAAAGCAAACACACACACACACACACGTTTGACCTCAGTTTCATCACCCTACAATGTAGCATCCCTCCATTTTCTCTCTTCCTCCTCCCTCGTGTATCATACCTGTTCCCTCCATCACGGCTCGCCACTCCCCTTTTCATTCCTCTTACACCTTCACTTCCTCTTTTTCTTTCCCTCATTCATCACCTCTTCTTCCTCATTTCTCACATCTTTCACCCACACCTCCTTCAATCTCCTCATCATCTGTTTTGTGTTTCCTTACCCATCCTCCCTTCCCTGTCCTGTCGTCTCCAGTTTTTCCTCTCCTCTTTACCTCACATCCTCTCTCCTCTGCTCTTCCTCTCCCTCTTTTTTTCCTCCTCTCTTCTTTTTTTTTCTTTACTATTCCTCCCTCCTCCTCCAGTTCAGTGAAATGAGCTGTCAAAGCTGCAGATGATTGACGAGTCAAGATGGACCGGACCCTTCCCACTATTTAGCTGTCACTCACTGAGTGTGTGTGTGTGTGTGTGTGTGTGTGTGCGTGTGTGTGTGTGTGTGTGTGTGGGGGGGGGGGGGGGGGGGGGGGGGGGGGGGGGGGGGCGGGGAGGGGGGGGGGGGGGGGGGACCAGC
>VUQI01030456.1:0-13209 GCA_015106735.1 Paratilapia polleni | reverse complement strand
TTTTCCTCTTCTGTTTTTAACGGAGCAGCTTTCGGTAATTTTGACATTTGGGAAGGCAACAGTACAAGTCTTGTTAGATCTCCAGAGAACCAACGAGGTGGGCCATTAAATGAGCTCTGCATGAGCCTCCCCTGCTAAGAGTTATTCAGATTTACAATCCTTGCTGTTCATAAAGCACTGGAAAAGTATTTGGCTGAAAATAAAGTACAGAATCAGTCAAAAACAATAAAAGAGGCTTTCAAATACCCTTTTAAGTGATGTTCTTGCTTTTATACATCAGCTTCAGCCAGATGAGTGTGAGATCTCATGACTTCTTTACCGTTTGAGAATATTTATCTCACCTGCCAAACTTCCTGTCTGAGGACTGAACTCCAATATCCGCTGAGCAAGTGCCGGTCTGTCTGACCTGACAATCGATCTTACTCATGAGCCAGGGTTGTTCTTCAGCTTGACTAAAAATACACTGGCTGCTGTGGTTATCTGCATGTAGTGTAGACTTCATAACTCGAAGGTAGCAGAGAAGGTACACAGCTGTCAAAGACACCAAAGTTCAAATTCAGAGCACATCATAACGCGAAGGACGGCAAAAACAAGCTACAAGAGGATCACAGAAAATACACAGGAGATTTCAACAAAACACAACCCCCGCTCACTTGCTGATTTTTTTTTTCTTGTTTTTCTCTTGGTTTTTTGTCTCTTTTTTTTAAACATAGAAACCAAAAGCCAAGCCCGAGCTCGTTACTCTGAACCACCAAAACAAAAGATCAAACCTTTAAAACACCGAGTCTCTTTTGGTGAAATTTCATAAAATTTACACCACAACTGAAATATTAACTAACTGCCAAACATACTGTATGTAGAATTTCAGTGTTTTTGTTTTTTTCTTTTAGAAAGACTCAATATTTCAGAGGATGATGATCCCCTTGTTGCTAAAAGAGCCTCAAGCCCTGACTTAAAAAATCTGTAAGTAAGTTAATCAGAGAAGAGCCAGGCAAAGCCTCTGTGAAAAGACAACAAAGAACAAGATGAGGCCTCTGGGTTGTGAATACAACACCAGAAGAAGAAAATGAAATTTATAAAGAGGCCCAAGGAGAGGTGACAGACCTGCGGCTGCCCAGGAACACCCCATCTCTCCGGGAACAAATGAGGGCCTGTCAGCCCTGCAGCACTCGCACTCCAATGACCAAAGATGCTGAGAGGATGACACATAATCAGGGGACAAAAAGTGCAGGAATGGAAGGGGTTATGACTTTTCCTCACAGCAAATGATAATGAAATCAAACAATGTTTACAGAAGTGTGGAAAGGAATGCACTGACATCACAGAGCATTTCTGGAAACTTTTCAGGGACAGGACAGTCAAGATCTGACACATTTTTGGGAGGTAAAACCAGAGAATAGCATCTTTGAAAACCACCAGTGGGAGTCCTAAGGCCTGATAAAATCATCTATGCAGCATTCTTTCACCAGAACCCTCCCAAAAGAGGTGATGAACCTTTACAGGCTTGCACAGCCCTGGAACAATGGAAAAATCCTTTTAACGGTACTTAAGAGGGAATATGCTTTCGTTTTCGAATCTGTTTTGTGTGACTGACTTCTCTGCATCTGAAAAGATCCCTACAGGCATGACAGACAGGTAGCAAAAATTACAGAGACCATCTCCAAGACAAGCAAAGAGAAGGACGAATAGATGCGCACAGAGATGCTCTCACACACAGATAAAGAAAACGAGCAAGAAGATGAAGGAAAAGAAAATGACACATTCTGTGGTAAATGATTCTGTAGTATCATGTCTTGGCCCAATAGCATTCGCTCGAAACAAAGTACACTGGACAAAAGCTAAAGAATCAACATCAGCATATACCCACTAGCACTTTCTGCTAAAGTTGTACTAAAATATCCAAATTAAACCCTAAACCTCTGTGCGCTGTGCAAGCACAGGAGATAAACAGGTGTTAGCAGAGCTGGATTTGAGTTCAGAGGAACAGAGACCAGCTGGTCCATGTAGGTGGCTGTAAAGGGCCAGACACACCTCCACATGGGAACAATGCTGCAAGATTGTCATGGCAACACACGAGAGCACCTCAGATTTCCTTCACACAGCCCTGAATTGTATTTTCAAAATAGCCCCCCCCCCAAACTGAATCTGGTCTACTATTTTTGTCCCTAAATATCCCCTCCTCACTCTAAGTGAAGTTTCAGATCAGCAGCGGCACCTTTCAATCGCAGTGCCAAAGTAATGTCAAGTTGTGAAGTGAATTTCAGCATCGTTCCATTAAAAGACTGATGTTTAACTGTAGCGTGGGGGTGGGGAAGGCGACCTTCAGCGGCCTTTATTCTTTTCTACTTCACTTAGATTTCAACGTTGGACTCCCATCCACCTCCTCAGACCGCCCTGTCCATCTGACTGTCTGTCTGGCTGCCATCTGTAAGGAGGGGTGAGACGCACACCAGCACTGCGGGCCTGTTGGAGGCGAGAACAGTGAGTGTGTGAGAAAATAATCTGGCCGCGGGCCTTTCACAGTGCAACCTAATCAAGGAGGGTAACAGGAGGGTGGGGCTGGGAATTTTAAGCCTACAGATTTGACCCGAATCTCACATGACTTTTTCTTCTTTCTTTTTTTTCAAAGAAGAATTCTGCTCTTGAAGCAGCTACTTTGTAATTTAACCTAGGCTGTTAGATTATACATGATTAAGAAACCAACCTTTGAAGATTAGATTTAAGATTGTGTCTTCAAATTCAAGATTAGAGTCTTCGAAAGGCACTCTTGATTCCACTGATTGAAGAACAACTACTTTATGTAATCACTTATTCATTCAGCCCCATAAAAATAATCAAAACCTACTGGAAAATTCTAATTGTCAAAGACTACAGTTTTTTTATGTGACTGCACAGATTTCAGGGTGTAATTACCACTCTCTGTGTGTCTGTGCTGCAATATAAAACCATAGCTCCAACCATCTTCCAACATCAAAATTTTTTATCTTTGGAGTGTATTATTACCTTGCGATTTCGCCCAAGTAGCCTGGCACATCGCACTTATTTCATACGTTTAAACAAAAGCGAGTGAAGGAGTCTGTTGTGTTGATTGCTGCAGATCAGCATCATTCCAGAGGCGTGTCTGGCCTTTAAGATCTGTGCTCAGCTCTGCTTTCAAAGCCACACTGCTACGGAGTGACTGCTTGTCACAAATGCTTTGACATTTAGAGAACTTGGCATCACGCTCCACGTCAGAGGAGATGCACATTTCAGCAGCCTGTTAGCGGCGCTTTGACAAATGTGTCGAGGAGAAACAGCTGTACTGTAGCTCTCGGTCGATGCTGATTCTTACTTTTAAAAACTGTGCTCTAAGTGCAGTAGATCTTGTAGTAAGAGAGAGAGAGAGAGAGACATGATTCTTGGATATGGAGTTGGATATGTAGTTAAAAGAAAAATCCATCCCAAAGCACACTGGGCACAGAACTGGGTTAAGCTATCCACTGAAAAACAACCTTTGTCCAAAACTGGGATGAATTCTGGACTGGTGACTGAACTACTGGTGATATTCTTTGCATTCCTGCAGCTAGATAGTAGAATCATTTTTGTTTTTAAGTGGATAAATCCAAACCTAAAGCTGGAACTGTCTCCGGCATGCAATGCATGCAATCCAGCTACAAGAGACAGGATAGGAGCAATGCTTACTTTTTCTTCAAAGGCAATCACTTGAAGTATCTTGCTTTAACCTTTGATTACTCACATGTCAAATTATTTAAAAAGAAATAAAGAAAATCTTCCTTTGAACAGGCTTTCTAAATAAGACTTAAATGATTTGCTGTCAAAAAGACACCCCTCATGTTTGTGCTTTTTAGCAGGAATATAAAAACCTTACCACACGTTCTCTCTATACCAAATAAACAGCACGGTCTGCTTTTGATTTCCCCACATCTAACCAAAAATGAATGCAGCCCTCGACTCAAAATTGTTCCGTCTCTATGCCTCCCCACCCACAGTTAACCCAGGTGAACACAACAAATTCATGCCCATCCTCCAGGGCCTGTCAAAAGAAGTTCTGGGAATTGAGGGTTGTCACTTACAGCAGCAGAAACAGAGTAGGTAGTTTTGAAGGAAATGTTATAAAAAGACTGCAGGAATGCACAAAGCACCACAGACTGGCCACTTAGAAGAGAATAACTGTAGGGAGGATTTTTCCTTTAACAGAAAAAAGAAAGGAAAGGAGTCTTTGTTGAAAAGAAGAAACAAACAAAGTGATTTTCACAGAGGCAGTGCCTGCGGTGCCCCAGTGTGCCAGATCAAAATCAGCCAGCAGGGCTGATGTTCTGCAGGCTGTGGACAAAACACACCCACCTGCTTCTAAAAGAGACACGGCAGACTCCAGCTTCATAATTATACATATAATCCACCCACACAAAGTGTGGCTACCTGATGAGGAGGGAGAGTGTGTGTGTGGCTGTAGGTGCGTCATGTCTCTATTGGTGTGTGTGTGTGTGTGTGTGTGTGTGTGTGTGCTCTGTGCTAGCGAGAATACAGAACTGTATTCATGAAAACCTGGCTTCTGGCTTTTAGAGAATTCGTCTTTTTTTTCTTTTTTTTTTGTTTATACGAAAACAAACAAAGATGCCATTTGAAGAACAACAGCACGAACAATCACAACGAGAAACAAAAAAACGAATCAAAATCCGCTTGTGTCAGTTACATCTAAAAATCTGGAAACGAGCCGTACTAAAAATCCTGATTCGTCATGTGTGTGTTTCTAATATACAATCAGCTGCTTTGAAGTGGTCAGACCTGAGGTATAAATGACAACCAGATATGCAGCGTGACAGAATAAGAAACAGGAGCAACCACTCTGCAGAGAGGCGCATGGCAACATAATGGTTCTTTCTTTCCTGGTATCCCCCCCGCATCATGCACCATCCTAATAGCAGAACGGTGCATCATGTGTCTCCTACTAAGTGAGGTTACAGTAGTTGTTTTTTGACATTTTTTTCTCCTTTTATGTCTTTGTCAGTCTTTCACTCAGAAGAAAAAAAAATAATTGAATTAAAACCAACCTGAAATGCAAAGAGAAACTGATTAGCTTACCTGATGATGCAAAAACAGTCAAATAAATACATACATATTCATAAGATATAGCTTTTTTCAATTTTAACATGTTTAAGTACATTTTCCTGTGTGTGCTGGGGTTTTGTGTGTGCGTGTGTTTTTTGGGAGGAATGCAGTGTCAAATGTTTTGGATTCTTTTAAAAGACAGCTCATAAAGGAAGGTTAACTTGTCCACCTGTCCCCCAATCTCCACTGCTGGGTCTCTGATTTCTCTGGGTGTGAGAAATAAAAAGGACAAAAAAGTCCCCTAGTCAGGTTTCATCCTGGAGTTATGTTACACTTAGAAACAAAAAAATTAAAAATTAAAAAAAAACGTGTTCTTTCTCACACCAGGGCGGGACCAACCTGACTCGTGGCCTCCAGGGTGAAACCAGACGACCGAATCCGAAAATGTTTTGACTTTTAGAGGAAGAAATAAGAGGTTTTTACCCTCCCAATATAAGACCAACTGGTGCCTAAACCTGGAATAGCTGTATAGCCCCTGTGGGTCTTCTTTTTTGTCAGTCTCTTTGATGATATATTTCTATAAGGTTTTGTTGCAAATAAAAATACCCGAAAAGCGGTGGGTGGCAAGTATTGGTCAGTCAGACACTTGAAGCGTCTTTCTTTGCAATATGAAGGCGAAACAAAGAAGAAAAGATTACAAAAGAAAAGAAACAGTGGAGGATACTGTATTTCCCAGAGTATCAGCTATCCCTTTGCCAAGCTCCCAGGTAAGGGATACATAAAAGTACGAGGCACGGAAAGGAGTTCTGAGAATGAGGTATAGCACTTGGTCCCTACCGACCAAGTTAACATGTTGTGTGTGAGTGTGTGTGCATACACACATCTATTAATCTAGTACAGGTAGTTAAGTCATGCGCCATTTTTCCGACTGACAAATATTGCTGCCCATCCCATTGGCTCGATCCTGAGACATTTGCAGTACTGAAGGCTACTGAAAACGACTGCGTTTCCAATGACAGCAGCGTAAAGCAAAAGAAGAATAAGCAACAACAGTCTGTTAAAAATCAAGCTACAGTGGAATGTTTCTGCAGACCACTGTTCTGGTTTTGTGAGCTTGACAGATTCATTTCGCTTCACTACATTCATTACTTGAGTTTTTGTTATTTTATAAGGATATAAATAGATATACACGGTTCTAGATAGTATGAGGTTTCCCAAAAAACTGCAGTGAGACTCAGTTGCAAGAAGGAGGACTTTTTCGGACAGGGGGAGCTGTTAACCACATGACTATAAACAATCAAAAAAAAGGAATGAAATAAATATATATGTATATATCTTAAATGGCATGCACCTCAGTAGATAAGATCAGGCTGAAAATGGGACTTGTACTTTTACAAAGCAATGACAAATGCAGAGTCAAACCCAACTGTAACATACCAAGATCAGAGAGAACTGTTTTGTAGATGATTTAGAGACTTGTGTAAATTATACACAGATATTGTTTGGCCCTCTCAGGGGATCTCAGTCTAAATGCTGTTGGAGTTGATTCATGCAAACCTGTGCATTAGATGCCAATTACATTACTTATATACATAAATGTCCATTTTTCAAACGGCAATTCATGATTTACATGTATTACACAAACAGGGGAGATTGCCATGAGGGGCCACAATGTGAGTTGTGTTTTGTCCTGCTTTCATTCATAGCTATGGTGCCTTTTATCAAACGCGGGCTCATAAGAAGTGCTTTACTATCACCACACGGGCTTTGATCCTGTTTTAACTATCAGATCAGTGCATTGTCCTTCGCTGGGTCCAATTCGATGCTCACGACAACCTTTTAGACACTTCAAATGCTCAGCATTGTCAAAGTGTTGGACGCATTTCATGCATGATGAGTCTTGGCTATAGTGTTCCAGGACTTTTGTTTTTTTTTAGTTTCTTCAATTAGCTCTGCACACCTGGCCATCACGCCAAGGGAGCTACAAAGTGGACAACCAATAACCACATGGGTGGGAGAAGATTGTATGCAACAGGTAGTAAATTATTCTAATCTTAATTAGATTTTGATTTATTCATAACTTAGTGTTGATTTAAGCGTCTGTAGTTCAAGATTAATTGTGTTGGATTACTGATTACTCTCAAGATTAATATACTGAATTGGCCTAAACCCATAATCAGCCAAAAAAAAGTGGTGCATGCCATTTTTTTAGAGAATAAACCAAATCAAATAAATAAAATGTACAATACATTTCAAAAGGAGTGAATCATCGTCATTTCATCTGAGCAGAGTTACAATTCTCATGTCAAAAATCTCACAGACTGGGTGAGCACCAGGCAGTGTCAGGAGCGAAGAGCAACATTTAGCGACGAAGGGGAGGGAAAACAACGAGACGACACTACACAAAAACCGAACTTGTTCAAGCTGTCAACATTTTTTTCTTTCTTTTTTTTTCTTGTTTTTTAAATTGTGGAGGTAATTGAGAGGAAAATAAGTAGTTTGGGTCCAAGCTGCACCTTTCAGAAAGTCTTTACACACTAAAGCTTTTTTTTTTATGCCATCTCTCTGCCCTCCTTTATATTCCTCAGAAAAGAGCTACACTACATGCATAACCTCAAACTTTCCTTCTCTCTTGTTTTTTTTTCCTCTTGTTTTTGAAAAGTGCTATCTTAGAGGTTCAGCTCCATAAATCCACAAATCCAACGTCAGCTTTCTGTTCTTCTTCATGATTCATTAGAGGTCTATCTGCTATGGCACTGCCATATTATCCATATGACCCTCCCACAGTCAAAGCAGTGAGAGTTTTGTCGTGTCCTCTTCTCCGTCTACTATAGGTCCAATAGGAAATTACCATATTTGTAACCCACATCATCTGTCTCAGTTACCCTGAGTTTAAAATGAGGAGAGAAAAAAAACACCCAGAATCATGGATTGGCTTTTACATAGTCAGTCATAATAAGTTATAATATATTAAAATCTGCCTTTCCCCCACCTATCAACTACCCCTCCCCACTGCATATTACCCACCCACCATCCCAAACTGAACACCCCACAATAAATGCACATTGTTGTAGTAAACTGCCTTTAAAACTATCTTTGAAGTTTGAGGGAGAAGAATTTCTTTTAAAACTCACTTAAATCGCTTCTGCTTGGTTTTGATTAAAAAAGGGAAAGAAAAAAAAACCCATCAGCAATATGTTGTCATTAGAAGAAGCCAAAATTCATTAGCTCAGGCTAGCTGAAGCCTCTATAGGAACTGGATAATGAACTGGGTAGCAGCACAGTTTCACATTCTGATCCTAAAAGGCGTTTGTCCAGTAAGGATCTCCATGAGGGGATGAGCTCACTTCGGTCACCATTTGGAGGGCGACCTGGAGGTGGCTCCGGCTTTCCAGGATCAGCAGTGAGAGACTGATGGAAGTCCATGAGGTAGCATTCCGCCTTAAAAACAGCTGATCCATAAGCAGATCACCCCTTAAATTGTCCCTTGGCAAAAAAAGAGGGTTAAAGAACCTTCTCCATCTGAATATGAATCAGCGTATGCAGGCGATGTGCACCTCTGACCCCTTGCAAGGTTGTGACTGGGCTTCAGAGACAGACCATAATAAGTGCATGATGCATGGGCAACAATGCCGAGGTAACCTGGTCTGTAAGCGCCAGACCCAAAGTGTAGTGCAAAAGAAAGCAAAACAAATCAAACGAAAAGATAGAGGAAAAGAAGTCGATTACAGAAGTCAGTAGTGTCCACGAAACTCACAAACATGCATCCCTGAATGACTTTTGTGTCTTCTCATTCAAAAAAGGACAGGTTAATCTTGCTTTTCATCCGCACAGAGATTAGCAGAATATTTGAAGGAGGAAAGAAAAGGGTTTTCAGTTAAAGCGTCATGGCTACCTGGCAATAAGATGGTTTGATTCCGAACCCTAAGTGAGGAATCTCAATGGTATGATTAAACCTTACAGTTGGCTTCAAATGTAATAAACAGTTCACTTACCAATTTTGAGCTAATACTCGATGAGAGAGAGGGGAGTGGTAAAGGGACCAATTTGTCAGGTTTTTTTTAAGGACTTAATTTTCAACCTTCCCCTCATTTTTCCCCTCATCATTATATTCATCCAAAGCCAGACTGCATTTATAAGCAGCAATGCTTCAGTGTGTCAAGTTCATAAAAGACGGGAGAGAATTTATTTTTTTTTGGGCTGGGGATTATCAGCATGCGTAAAGAAGTTTCAATAACTGTCATTTACCTAATGTCTTTAACTGCATTTGTTAAGCCCCTGGATATAAAAGCTGAACAAATGCTTTTACAGCGTCGCTCAAATGACGCTAGTTAAGAACCATCCGATTAGTTGTTTCTCTCCAGTTTAAGAATCCTCCTCATATTATCCCTGCGTTTGTGCTCACCCAGATACTGCAAAGTAAATTGGCACAAATAAAGCCCCATCCATTTTCAAATTACTTAAGTCAGTTGAGGTTTACATGTGTAAGTCGTTTAGTCGATCGGTTTGAAATCGTCATCAATCTCTTCTTTTACATTGTCCTTGAGCTCAGCAGCTGCTAGTGGCGCGCCATCGTCACGTGGGGTTGCAGTGGGCGTGTTCTCCGACTCGGTGGGAAAATCCTGGCCTCCTGCTTCCATCTTCATCATCAGCTTGAGCTTCTTCTTTGGGGGGTTCTTCAGGGTCCCCATGCGCTCCTTGACCTTGTACTCCAGGGTGCTGTGTGGGATCCCATACATGTTCTGTGCCTTAGACACACTCATCTTCCCGCTCATTACTACAGCTATAGCCTCCTCCAGAATCTCAGTGTTGTACTGGCGATAACGGCCCCTCTTCTTCCTTGGTTGCTTGGAGCTTGGATCCCCTTCCACATCGGAGATGGAATATGCCGGCCCAGAACTTGAGTGGTCCAAGTCTGAGCTCCAGTAGTCGGTGGCCCCGTCCAAGAGGCTCCCAAGGCTTCCTCCTCGGCGGTTCTGCTTGGGCAGAATGGCTCTTAGCTTCCGGCTCAGGGTGTTCTCCCCATGGCCACCACCACCCGCCCCCATGGCACCATAGCCATAAAGCTCAGAGGTATGAGAATCCCAGGAAAGATCCATGCCTCGAACCTGGGGGATTTTCAGGTCAACAGGGGGAGAGTGGCCTTGGTCTCTCTTTCCCTCATTGTGGTGATGTTGGGCCTTGGAGACCTGATTCTGGTGGTGATGATGGAGGGAATTCTTAAAGGAGAAGGCTCCATGGTGGTTGTGGTGGTGATGGTCCAGGAATGCAGGCAGGTCTTTGAGGTCGCTCAAAGCTCCACTGGCCTGCTTTAGCTTCATCAAGCTTTCAATGTGGGCCTTGCTTCCCCAAAATGAAGAAGAGCCCTTCTGGCCAAGCAAGGAATGGGACTGGCTGTGACTGAGCAAGCCAGCTGACTCTAGATTAGACAATGAAAGAGCAGTCGGTTGGCTCAGAAGGCGGTGCTTCTGGCTGAGAAGCTCTTCCTTGATACGCAGAGAGCGGGCCAGTGGGGGCTTGAAGGAATTGGAGTTGACGTAGTTCTCCCTTAGTCCATCCTGCAAACTTTTCTGCAGCAGCCCATCGTCCTCTTCCACCTCTGGCAGGGTATGATCTGCTTTGAGGGAAAGTCTGGATGGAGAAAAACAAGAAGAGACTTTAGGAACACAGTTCTATATATAATATCTAAGTGATTTTTGAAACCAGGGCGTGAGACATTTGAAACAATTTGAGGGAAATTGAAAAAAAGAGAAAAAAAAATAACTTGTTGCTTACATTAATTAATGTTTTAACACATAAAATATCCAGTGGATAAATAAAGCTATGAATGCCCACACTGATGGTCTTAGTAAAACAAATCTCTGGCATTTTTTGTGCATAGGATTTCTTTTTAAGCAGAACATTTATAAGCTTGCTATTTTCCATATTGTTATTGAACATCAGTTAGCTGTTTGCAGTGACTGCAGCTGCATTTAAAATAAAGTAGTACAAGGATGCATGTCACATTTATACAGCAATAATCAGTTGCCTCTCCAGTCTGCCTCTTGACCAATGGTCAGATGCCAACTCCAATGTTGGAAAACAGTTAGTGACGGCAGTCCTTGTTCTACAGTACTCTGGATCCTAAGGTGAGCAGGTTCCAATCTGAGTGACCCTCTTGCTTGCAGCAGATCTCCAGAGCAGAAGAACAATTACTGCCATCTGCCATCTAAGACTGTGGAGTTGGAGTCAGTCTGACCACAGGACAAGGGATTCTCTAGAGAAGAAGCTGAATGATATTGGGGACTACCAAAACAGAGACGGCTCAGCCTTCTGATAGAGAAAGATGAGACAGGAAGAGCTAGTTGCTACTAATTGGCTAGCAGCAACTGGCCTGAACTTAACTTGCAAAACTGTTCTCTCGGACAAATAAAAATAAATAAATAAATGAAAATACTAAACATGCCAAAATGAGTTGCCAAATATACTTGGGTGGCTGTTAATATACTTGGATGGCGTGCCCAGGTAAAGGTTATTTCTATGACTGCAGCTTGTTCAGTAGGAAAACAGCAATATATAGGAGGATGAGAATGAATATTACAGGTATCAGCCACAACAAACAGACAATTATTGGTTGTCATCAACCTTCAAAATCCATATGAGTGCATTACCACTTAGGACCACTATTTGTGGAAAAACAGCTATGAAAAGAATTGTCCAGATATGCATACATTTCAGAGTAAAAGCTATCCAAATGTGAGGTTCATGCAACATTAAAATGACGTCTCCCTCTGCCTGCCAGTGTGAAGGTAGTCCAAACAATAAAGGTTCCCAGCTAATGAGTGGGGCTAGAGTAAGTACTTAATTATTGAAGAATGTTAGAAAATGATACTCAAACTGGACTGAGAGATGTCATTTTCTTCATTGCAGGGAATTTATTTTGAACCATTTTCTTTGTTTAAGTTTATTAATTTCAACATGGTTTAAAGTGAAATTAAAAAGTTAAAGTCAAAGTCCTTTATTTAAACAGAAATAAACACGTGTGCTGTCTATCTCAAGATTTCAATAAATATGGTAGCCTCATATAATGTATCTGACAAAAAATAAAAAATAAAATAAACTGAATCGTTGTAGTGAATGAACTGACAGGACAGTATTTCCTGACCTGGTGGTCGGGAACTATAAATAGGCCTGTTAAGATAAATCTAATTTATGTATTCAAATTTCCAGTCGTGGTCGGAAGTTTACATCCCCTCATCGTGGGCATGAATTTCATGTTAATTTTGGGCTTTGAACTGTCCAGTGTGGAATGATTGTACAGCATACATCTTTAATTACTTTAAAAAACAGGAAGAAAACAAGTTTGAATTTATTTTGGATTTTCTCTAATCCACACAGGGTCAAAAGTATACATACAGGCTCGAATATATACATACACCCCCACTAATATTTGGTCCCTTAGCAAGTTACATCTCAACTAGATGTTTTGGTAGCCATCAACAAGCTTCTGGCATAATTCTGGCTGGATATTTGACCACTCTTTGGTAGAATTGGTAGAGTTTATTTACATTAGCTGGTTTCCTGGCATAGACCCGGTTTTTATGCATAGTCCACAAATTTTCAATCAGGTTGAGGTCGGGGCTTTGGGAAGGCCATTCCAAAAGCTTAATGTTAGCCTGCTTTATCCATTCCAAAAACAGTTCTGATGTGTGTTTGGGATCATTGTCCTGTTGGAGCACCCAATTGTGTCCAAGTTTCAACCATCTAGCTGTTGACTTGAGGTGAAGTTGAAGAATTTAAGAGGTAGTCCTCCTTCATTATTCCATCCATTTTGTGCAATGTACCAGTACCACTGGCAGCAAAACAGACCCAGAGCATGATGCTACCACCACCATGCTTGTCAGCTGGTACAGTGTTCTTAGGTTTGAAAGCCTCACCTTTACTCCTCCAAACATACCTCTTGTCATTGTGCCCAAATAGCTCAAACTTTGTGTCATCTGATCATAAAACTTTTCTCTAGAAGACATTTGGCTTGTCCATGTGGGCAGCTGCAAATTTCAGTCAAACTTGAAGGTGTATATTTTGGAGCAGGTGCTTCTTTCTTGGTCGGCACCCTCTCAGTCCATGGTGATGTAAAACTTGTTTCACTGTGGACAGTGATGGTGGTGTTCCAGTAGTTTC
>VUQI01030455.1:23579-38166 GCA_015106735.1 Paratilapia polleni | reverse complement strand
TGAAGCAGAGAAAAAAAAACTGCCTGTGCACATATCGGCATATGCACACTTAAAAAAACGTGAACTTACCCTTTATTTATAGGTGAGAGTGTCTTCAAAAGGAAGCCAAAACATAAAGTAGCAGGAGTGATCACTTCACCAATAGACAAGACATCAACCACCTGCATGTCCTTGCTCCAAACCTTTTTTTTAATGTCAGCACACAACTTAAAGCCTCTTAGATCGGTCTACAGTGACAGACCTGTTATCGGAGTAAGAGCAGTGACTGAATGGTGAGAAGGACACTGACTGACTGATATGTGAAAGCTTCACTAAGGTGCTCTCGGCCTATTAGGAGGATGCTCTTCAATCCTTCCCGACTCTTCTTGTTCTTTTTATTCCAACTGTTCTTGCTACAGTCTCCCTTTTTTTCCCCTCTCCTCTCCATTTTTCATGCTGTATGCTTCTTTCCTTTCTATTTTTTCCTCACCCCCCATTAGCTCTCTCTCCAGCTTCCTTCTATTCATTTTCTGCAGGACACCTCATCCCTCCATCCTCCTTTCTCTGCTGTCATCACCTGACAACCACCTGAACAGCATGTTGCTATAGCAACTCCTCTGCTCTCCCTGTGTGGTCTTTGTGAGATGGAACTGCTCCTTTTACTACACACACACACACACACACACACACACATGCACGCATGCAGGATATCCTACTCTCTGGGTACCCTGTTTGCCACTCTGATCACAAAAACAGGATGTGTATGTGTGTGTGTGTGTGTGTGTGTCAGATAGAGAGAAAGAGAAGGGTTAAGAAACAAAGAAAGAAAATAAGAAAGAGGGCTCAGTTCTGTGTATTTTAAGTGTATAAGCTAGTAAGCTTTGCTAAACATCCAGTAATTATACTTACTATTATAAATATGTGAGTTATGTATTCCTAAGCTGTTTTCACACAGCTTTTCCACACAGCTGGACATTAAACTGTATTTAACTAGCCAGCTCCCTTGAACAATGTCCATGTGATGTCCGACTGCGGCGATTTGTGCCAGTGTGAGGAAAGAGCAGGTAAAAGCCACAGCTAGTGTGTGGTTGCCCTGCGACATGCCTCCTGAAAGCTCCACTCATCCCCCACCCTCACCTAAATCTAACCGAGTTTTTCATGTAGCATGAATGCAGCTGATACATCACCTGCTGTGCTCTACAGAGGACTACTCCTAGGGCTGTAGTCTGGGGGTCGACTGGTTGATTATTTGCTCGATATGCTCTCATGCAAGTCACTAGTCTGGCAGTCACCTGTGTTACTTTGACGAGAAGACAGGCACTACATCAATAGCCTTGCAGGAGTGTTTTGAGAACACCCGTGCATTTTCACAGCTTTGGACTCACCCAGCATAATGGAGGCTGCTGGGTAATGCTTAGTTTTACCAAACAGATGCCCTGAGTTGACGCCAACCTAACGTGGTTGCATTTTCCTCAAACTGATGGCTAAAAAGTTGAATGTAAAGTTTTTATATCACAGCTCAACTTCCAACTTGTTTGCTTTAGCATGTTCCACCAACTTTTGTGTTTAACGCTTGAGGCTTTGAATGTGAACTTATCAGAGATGGCATATTTCAATATGTCTGGTCAAGCAATCATGTACATCCAGATTCCCCAACTCCAGAATCTGTCAGCAGCATCAGGTACATGCAGACCAAGCTGGATGTGACGCCTCCTCTCTCATCTCAATAGAAAAAAATTATATCATGATGATAACTGAAAATTTTTCTCAGTATGTGAGGCCCATTATCGTTATCACTCAATAGCTCTTGTGCTGAATCACTGGTTGTTATAGTTTTATTTAGCGAGGAGAATCAGGAAATCGGATGAATATGGACTCTGAGTCTGTTGTTATCATTTCAGTATAAAATAACACGGTTAAAACGATTTAATGTGATGCAAATACAAGCATCAAAGACTAGCTTTTTAATGCTTATCTAATAATAATGCTAGCAAGCAGCATGTAACCCCACACTCTGCTAGGTTTAGTTGATTAATAATAGCGTGAATCCTTCCCCAACCGCCACACCCTCCCTCTCGGCTTTGTCCGGAGATCCTACGCGAAAACAGCTGTAGTCACATTCTTTAATTTTCTAAGTCCACGCACAGGCAGTGATTACAGGACAAAGTGTGACGACATAATCGTTACTCACTGGCCTGAATGATGACTGTACTTTATCTGAAATATTTACGGTCACACCCAAAATTTGTCCAGGGGGCTCTTAACTGTCACAAATAACCCATGATTACACTTGAGCAACTGTGTGAAGAGGAAGTGAGGACATGGAGAAAGAGGAGATGTTAAAGTCATAATTTAGAAGTGACTATCAGTTTCTATTCATCATTCATCCCCTCACAATTTCTTTTTTTTTAATTTATTACTCTTCTTTCATCTGCATATCCTATTAAACAACTCTGCAAACAATCACCTTGATACTTCTGCTGTGTGTTTACTCTCTCTGTTCCACTCAC
The DNA here is from genome assembly GCA_015106735.1 of Paratilapia polleni. Taxonomy (NCBI): domain Eukaryota; kingdom Metazoa; phylum Chordata; class Actinopteri; order Cichliformes; family Cichlidae; genus Paratilapia; species Paratilapia polleni. The sequence goes on along the minus strand of VUQI01030455.1, from coordinate 35,677 downwards.
TCATTTTCTCCTGTGCCTCACCCACTTTTGCTCACTTTCTAGCTGCTCTCTCTCTCTGTATCTGATTTCTTCCTGCCTTTGCGTGTCCGCCTTTTCAGCCCTCCTTAGTTTCTCAACTCCCTTGAAGATCAATACACTTGATTTCCTCTCTCGTCTCATCCAGTATTCACTTATCTGCCCCCGAAGCTCTCTGCTTCTTGTTTATGTGTGTGCAGGGTTAGGGTGTCTCTGACATCTACACCTGCAGAATTAGGCTACATAAAGGTAAGGGATCAGTGAGTGGAGGGTAAACTGACGAGAAGCAACATACAGGATGGTGTGTGTGTGTGTTTATGTGAGAGAAGAGGGAGATAAAAGAGAAGCTGTCACTTTCTTCACCGCAGTCTGTCTTTTTCCTCAGACACCCCCCGCCCCATCTATTAACCTTGAAATCAGTGCAAATTAAATATTATAACAATATCTAATATCAGACACATTAAAGATAAATGCATGATTAACAAGACAGCTACAGTATAATGGATGCGTGCATTAGATCCTGATACAGTATAAAGAACACATGAGAGGAATACAGAGAGGAGAAGGGGTGAAGAAGGAAAAAGAAAAAGGTGAAAAATAAATTACAATTATCTGATGTTTGACTGAACCTAAGAACCCATGTACGTTTTTTTGTTTTTTTTTAATCTTAAATATTTTGTGCTAGAGAACACAACATAAATCAATAATAACCTATAACGTTAATGCTGATTTACCACAAGTAACAGTGCAGCATAGCAGACACACAGCAGCACAGCAGGCATGCCTTTTTGGGCAGTACAGTGAAGTATGACCCCAGCCTAAAACTATTCCAGTAATGCTGATCGTGGGAGGGGAATATGAGACAAATAGCTAACCCTTACATGTAAACCCACACACACAGAAAACATGGAGCTTTTTGACTGACGGCTGGTAATTACGGCTGACTCCTTCACTGGTTTGACACAGTAAAAGGACAAAGGTTAAACAACAGCATCTTCACTTTCTTTCTCACTCTGTTGTTCTCCTACATCACCCCTCTGGCCTTTTTCTTTAGCTATTTTCTTAAAGAATCATGTCCGTTATCTTCCTGCCTCACTGAAGGTTTCTTAAAGCTTTCCCTCTCTCTCTGCTGGAGCAGCTGATTGGCTTGATTTTCCTGACTCACCACCAGGGGTCGGGCACCTGAGTGTCTAACAGAGAGACAGACAAGAGCCAAGGGCAGACGTGCTGTAGTAAAATCCTATTGTGAGAGGAGAAAAGGGGGCAAAGGATTTCTTTGCTTATTGGATCCTGAAGCAAAATCTATTTGCCATTCATCATGCGTTTATTAAAAAAAACAGACCGCACTCAGGCATTCCTCCACAAACACACACCTACAATTAGGAGGGAATCTATTGTCCTACTAAGTAAGGGGGTTGTTGCTAGGCAACCTCTATTTCTAAGGTGAAAAAGACAGTGCTGAGGGAGAATAGTGAGAGACAGAGAAAGCTAGATAGAGGGAGGGAGATAATGAATGTCTGAAAGCAGGGGGGTTGACCACAGGAAACGCTCACTTAATCATTCAAACCACATGCAAATAAAGACACTCATCCTCTAACACACACAAACAAGCACTTTCCTCTTTTCCTCCACTCTCCTCCCATCCTCTCATGTGTATATGTGTGATGAGGATAGTGAAGCTTCAAAACAAGGGTTACTTGTATGGACAGCTGCGAGAAAGCACATCTGTATGTTAATGTGTACTTAAGAGCAGGGCGGGTTATGTATTAGAATGGTTTTCATTAAGCTCCAGGAGGATTTCTTTTCTTTTTTTCTTTTTTTTTTAGCTGAGAACATTTCTCAGTGGCTGCATGGATGTGTTTGTGTGTGTGAATGTCATGGGAGCTTATGCAGGGCAACACCAAATACAATGGAAATCAGACAGTCTCACAGTGTTGGCTGCAAGCACTGCTTGGCTTCTCCTTAGACACAACTTAACTAACACTCAGTATCACAAGTATGCTGACTCAGCCTTCTACTGGGAAATGTATTTTGGTTTTGTGTGTCCCAACAAATCAGCAGCATACTACAAAGTGGCTGTCTTATGGATGAAAATAATTTCATGGTACGTAAGCAGCTCGGCCGTGTTTAAAATGACAGCAGTGTGAAAAAATGCAGCTCTCTCCACTCTGTAAAACAAACACACTCAAAAAAACCCACTGAAAACTCATGAAATATATGCTAGCCCACATAAATTGCTTTGTAATTTGAATCTTTATCTCACAATCACCACAATGATAAAAAAAAACTGTCGTCATAGGCTTTTAGGGAGGTAGCATTTTGTCTGTGCAAACTATTACAAAGTGTTTTGGCCTCACTCGTATGACCAGACGCTGAGCTATAAGTACCTATAAGCTGTTTGCCAGCCACAATTAAGCAACAAAAATAGAAGAAGAAAATCTCACTAACTACCAGGTGCTGGTAAAATGTGTTGTGTGGTGACATAAGATCCTACTGTGAGAGGAGAAGTAGGAGAAACACGCTAAGCCAAAAATTACTACAGTCGTACAAACATTCTGTGCAGAAGTCCCTCAAAAATATGAATGAAAATGAGGTCCAGTGCAAACTCTCCCACACCTACACACTGTCATTTGAGAATGATTGTGGGTGAGGGGGATCATCAAAGAATGATGAAACAGTTCCCAGTGAGTCTGAATGGTGCTTTTGCTTGAAATGTCTATCCCTGCACAATGAGAATCAATCTTATTGCGTTGTCTGGTAGTATCTTTAAATAGCACTTCAAAGTGTGACAGGTTTCCTATCAATTACTATCAAACTATTCATCAAGTGTCACTGAATGAGTACTTTGGTTAAAGAAAAAGTAAGAAAAAGTGCTTTGAAAAGAGATTTGTGTATAATCTAAAAGACCAGACATCTCTTGGTTTGGAAATAGGAGTTCTGGGATTGAAAGCCAACCTGTTAAAGTAGGCAGCTGAAGACATTTTCATGAACAGAGGTGCAAGTGAGAAAGCAAATGTCCATCACGGTCAGACCAGACTTTAGGCGGTCTTTAAACTGCCAGCTCTCTAGTACAAAGCCCTTTATGATGGGTGACTGCATCCATGTGAGAACCATACAGATAAGTGTTCAGTGAATTCACTGCAAGCAAGTGCATGTCACGTGTGCTTCTTCTGCATGCTGTATTCACCACTTTCACCTAAGCCAAACAGAGTACTTCCAGTATTCACAACATGTCCGACCTGATTCTCTCAACACTGTCTGAAGCATTGTAGGCCTACTTTCAAGGTAGAACTGCTAGTGGCAAAAATAGGAAGCAGTATACCGTAAAAAAAAAAAAAAAGGACAAGAAAATCTACTACTGACTGGATACAAGCTTTTCTGTTCTATAAGAGTTACAACTGCAGCACTTTATCAAACTGGAAAGAGAAGAGAAAGAATATACAAAAGAAACAGGGAAAAATAAACACTGAAACATTTGTGAATAACTACACAGGAACAAGGAAAGTGAAACCAAATGTGGCCTGCAGCACGTGTGAGTTTTTAATTCTTCGGAGGAATGAATCAAAAACAAATCTGAAGCCCTCATTTTGGAAGGCTCTTGACCTAAGCTGGCTGCCAATGCAGTATGCACTTCCTTTCAGGTCTTTTTTAAATCATAGTTCTACTAGGAAATCTACTGAGCATAAATGTATTACTTTCACTGGCACAGACTGGGGACATGCCACAAACAGTAGCATAAAATATTAACATTTAGTTCTTTTCACTACTATAAGTTATGGTATTGCTGTACAAAACTTTATTATTTATTAGATTATATATTTTATAAATTACTGAAATAATTTAATGACCTGCATTTTACTATCTCACTTTGTTATACACAGAAGAGATACAGTGCTGGGAGAAAATTAAATCACCATGTAAGGCTTCAACATAAACAGCACGGTACTCTTATTAGCAAAGAGGTTAAATCTGGTAAGGTACAACTACAGTGAGAGCAAGATAAAAGATCTAAGTAACCTCTCTTGGTTTCTCAAGAAAGCATTCGCTCATCTGCTCCTTCAGCTGGTTGAGGGACAATATTTGACAAATTCCAATCACAGCACTGAAACTGCATTACTCAAAATTACTAATAACATTCTTATGCACTCAGATAAAAGGAAATATTTTAGTTCTGTTTGACTTATCTGCAGCCTTTGACACCACTGATCATGCCTTTCTAGTTGACAGATTATTGAAATAGGCTGGCATCTCAGGCACTGCTCTCACCTATCTGACAGACACTTCAGAATCCATAATAACTATATGGCTTCAGCTGCTCATGTCTTATGTGGGATCCCTCAAGGCTCAATCCTTAGAACAACACATTCAAGGGCATTTCTCATCATTACTGGGCTGGTGATACATAACTATACTAACAACCTCAACAGCTTCTCCTACTTCAGTGAATGTTTCACTGCTGATTGGAGGTCTTTAAATTTTCTCCATCTCTATCCTGGCAAAACTGAGGTTCTTATGTTTGGCCCTGACAGCTTCTCTACAAAGACTGGTCATTACTCCGGCCCCCTCACCAGCAATCTCAAATCATCTGCTAAAAATCTCTGTATTATTTTTGTCATCTCTGAGCTTATTCCAGTGTTGTTTCTTTCATTTAAGAAACATCTTGCCCTTATTGCTGTCCAGTGAAACTCAGAATTCATTTAAAAATGTTATTAGTTACATATAAAGCCCTGCATTGCCAGACTCCTGCATATACAGCAGACATGCTGAGACTGCAGGCTTACTTGTGGTTCCTAGAGTTTCTAAAAGTAGAATGAGAGGCAGAGCCTTCAACTATCAGGCCCCTTTCCTGTGGAACCAGCTCCCAGCTAGGATATGGGAGACAGACACCCTCTCTACTTTTAAGACTAGGCTTAAAACTTTCCTTTTTGATAGAGCTTATAGTTAGGGCTGGATCAGGTGACCCTGAATCATCCCTTAGTTATGCTGCTATAGGCCTCCCATGATGCACTGAGCATTTCTTTCTCACTCACCTCTCTTCACTCTCCATGTGTTCATATACCACTATTGTATTTAATGATTAGTAATCACTAAACTCTGTCTCTCTCCCACAGTGTGTGCCTTTTTGTCCTGTCTCCCTCTGCTCTCTTATGTTTCCGCTCACCCCCAACCGGTCACAGCAGATGGCTGCCCCTCCCTGAGCCTGGTTCTGCCAGAGGTCTCTTCCTGTTAAAAGGGAGGTTTTCCTTCCCACTGTCACCAAGTGCTTGCTCACAGGGGCCGTCTGATTGTTGGGGTTTTCTGTCTAATATTGTGGGGTCTGTAGCCTACAATATAAAGTGCCTTGAGGCGACAGCTGCTGTGAATAGGCGCTATATAAATAAAATAGAATTGAACTGAATTGAACCTTATTCCAGCAGCCAGTCTCTCTGGTCTCTGGTGACTGTTCCACACTCTTATTTTAAATCCAGAGGCTTTTATAGCACCTACACTTTGGAACAGCCCCCCTCAGCCCATCAGATCAGCTGAATCAGTGGTTTGTTTTAAACTTCTGCAGAAAACTAATTTTTATAGATTAGCTTTTCCTTAATCTTTCACCCATGACACACTCATACACACCAAATGTGTGTATGAAAGCATCTAAATAGGAACAAATGTAAGACCGTGTGTTTTTACATACTGGATGTTGGGATATGTGTAAGATATTACAATAGTGAAGTGAAACAGTATGTGTTTTGGAAGTTGTAATGTCTTTCATGCTCCTTGTTGGTGTTTACCATTACCTTATAGGTAATGGTGTTTATGTTTCTACACTGCCCCCTTACCTGACCTCTTGATCCACAAAAAACACAGCAATTTAGCAGGAGGTGTGGCAATAAATTAAACAGTGTGGAAGACTGCACTCTTAGCTGAATCCGTCTAAGACCAAGAAAAACTCCTTGGTTTGCTCCAAGGTTAGATGTCAACTAATTTTGGCTATCTCAGGCCCCAAGTCACACAGGCCTAGAGCACAGTTGGCAATCATCTGGCAAACACCGGATGCGAGGGAAAAATGTGTATTATCCAACCGGTTGGTGAGCGGTTGCTGGTAGTTGCTGTGAAATCGATTGCTAAAGCTCCATTCGCGCAAGCCTAGAGACCGGTCAGTGGCCCACTGGCAACCACCGGTTGCTAGGCAAAGTGTGTATTCCGTGACTGGTTGGTGAGTGGTTGCTGGAGGTTGCTGGCAGTTGCTACCAAGAAACTGGTCACAAAAGAGGTACCTAAAACATGCTTACAATTGCTTTGGCCATTAGGAGGTTGCCGCAGTCGTGAGTAGTAATAGGAGAACGTTTCCGGTTTGCATCTCACTTTTTCAAGTTTCACTCAGTGGATATTTAGCAAGTATTTGCAGACAAGCTGGCATCTTCCATGCAAACACAAGGAGGGTTTTGGTGCAGCACCCTCTTTCACCCAGCAACAGCCAACAACCTCCACCAAGCACTGGCCAACCAGTAGGGTAATATACAGTTTTCCCTCGCGACCAGTCTCTCGGCCTCTGTGTCTGAGGCCCAAGCACACGCTTGTTAGAATATCACAGCAGTTGGATATTAATCACTTATTGGTCTGATGAAAAAGATGGTGCAAAAGAGGCGTGCTGAAATCAGTCCAGAGGTGTATGAGAGGATGCCCTTGAAGGGGAGATATTTAAATCAGATATAATTTTTGTTTTTCCAGTGTGGGTTCCCATAACATCGCATTTCATATTTAATAACAGTCCAGCCAGACTTACCTGTGCGTAATCCCGCTCCAGTTGTCCCTTCTTCAGACTGTAGCTCCTGCAAAAAGAAAGACAGATTTGCTGAAGCATACAGAGGGAAGAGAAATACACCACAATAGATTCCACCTACAGAACACATGAATACTTCATATAACACATATCTCATCATCAAATCCACTAATGTATTGTTTTGTAAAATAAGAGGCAGAAGAAATATAGATCTGATGCTTATTTTCAATGAGAGTTTGTGTACTTGGTGTGTTCCTATAATGAAAAAAAGCACAAAATAAACAATCACATTGAGTAACTTTAGACATCCCAGGAGTGAGCCTGGAGACCATATTATGCAAGGATGGAATTACCATTGTCTTTTTATTTCTCACCAGTTCTTTCTAAAAATAACTGCTGGATTTTTGACCCACAAAAAGCACAAACCCCTACAACCTTTCCCCTTGCCCTGTCAGTGTGAAACAACAACATCCTGGCAGCAGAGAGAGTGAAAGCTCTTATCACAGCCCAAGAATGTGCAGAATGAAAAACACAACATTACGTATGTGATTACAAAAACAGATAAATATTCTGGCCATGAATCTGAATGAACAAAGCAACATGTATTAGTGGAGATGCCCGGGGCACAAAAATAAATCAGAGTATACTTGTATAACATACATTCTCAAGTTAAATGTACTGTTCACCAGATATGATTCCAGCTAAACTAACCCTTTTAAAGGATTTTAAGACTTCAGACTTTCTGCTGTGATTTATTTTTTTAAAAACTTGCTTTATACTGGAGAAAAAAATTAAGAAAGGCTCTACTGGGATTTGAAACCAGGATCTCCTATTTACTAGACAGGTGCTTTAACCAACTAAGGCACAGCACCAGACATGCAAGCACAAAAGAGTTAATTTCACAAACACATAAAACACTACACTGAATTACAATGCTTCCAGAAAATAGCATTACCGTTCCTGGACGTTTCCTCAGACGTCTGTGCATGGATAGTAGGAGGGTCTAAAGTTTTTTGTCTTTCCCTGATGAACATCAGTAATAAATATAGATTTAAAAATTCAACTTTATTCCTTGATTCTTTTCCTGTTGGTTGCAAACAATTTTACAACAGTTTTATTGTTCTATAAGCATTAATATATGATCTTAAAACAGGACACCTATTTGTAGTTGTATGCTGAGACTTGTATTTGTATCAAATTTGCACGTAGACTGATGTTTGAATTCTGTTTTTGTTTTATTCTTTACTTACTCTTAGACCGTTAAACACCACCAAGGCTGCAGCTGAAAGAATAAAATCTAAAACTGTCTTTTAAACATTAAGGTAATGAAATACTCAATTATAACCCGATTCTCCCGTACCTTAACGACAGTTGTGATATTGAGTCTGTTAACTTGCACAGTCGTCACTTTTTCTGGCTTTTTTTCCCCCTGGCTTGAAATAGGTTAGACTTTATAAATATAGGCTAGTAGGTCTTTCCTAGGCTTACTTGCCACAATGCTTGAAGTGCTCATGCATTCATAAAGTGCTTTTAACACTAAACTACTGTACAGTGCTTTTCCTGTTACAGACACTCATACCACTGAATTATCTGCAGCAGCTGTGTTGCTTTCAGTCTGTGTTTAACCTTCATATTTTTCTAATATTATAGTTTTATCTTCCTTTGTAAAATCAGCTGCTCTGCTGCCAGTACACTTATCCATGTTTGCAATTGGTTAGATGCTGCCAAGGCCACTTCTTTCCTGTGAACGTGCAGGGGAAACCCCAGGTTAACTTAACGAGTTGATAACCAGCTTCGTGTGACCGTTTATCCTGACTGCCAATGTTATGGTAAGTGAGTCTAGATAACAGAGAGATAGTCAACAGTTGACAGAAATTTTGGTATAGATAAATTATTTAATTGGAAATATCTTTTTTTAATAGATATTCATTTAACTTTCATGTAAATTAGGTTTACACAACCAGTGGACAAAAAGCTCAATCTGTAGCCTGATACAAGGAGAAAAACCACAGAGCTGCTAATACCACTTCTGGCTAATGTTAGCAAATGTTAGCTTGCCTGCTAAAGTAGATGAATTGCTAGCTAACTTGAATACCAACTAGCTGGCTAACCATAGCTTGTTCCTTCTGATCTGGCTTAAATAAATAGTTTCTGAAGTCAGATCGGTTTGTGTTGGAGTTTGTGGGCCTGGCAAGTGAGCTCAAATTCTAAGCTAAGTCAGTCCAGAAGCAGGGCCACGGATCAGTACTATCAACATAGATCTTTAGCTATTTCAAAGGTCATGACCGAAATGATGATCACATGAATTTCATTTTGCTTTTTAAGCCCTTTTAAGCCCAAATATTAACTGTAACTTCAATTTTGCTGCTTGCCAACTGAGGGGAAGGTAACAAGACTGAAGAGATTTTCCTCCTTTTCAGGCTTTTGAGTGTGTATGGAGATGCTTTGTAAAAACCACAGTGTGGATGGGAGTCGTTCTCACATGTAAACTATGGCACTGTGTTGAGGTGTCAAAAATAACCCTAATCTTTAGCGTCAACTTTCAGTTCATTCACATGTAGATATCTAGAACTCTTTGGCCAACTTGGAAACACGCTTGGATCTCTGGATAACTTGTTCAGGGCTTGTAGGATTTTTTGCAAAAATTATTCTTTGTGTGAAACAATAAATATCAGATTGGCAGAAATACGAGACCCAGTTATAGACTGGGACATGAAAACATGACTGAATATGAACTACTGTCGGTTACAAGAAATGGTCTGTATCTGCAAGAAAACATTTATCGACTCCACTATATGCTTACCCCAATTCCAAATACCTTCAACAGTATTTCTTTAACTCGATGTTAATTTACCATGGCTTTATGAAGTGAACACCATTATCCTCTGGTTTTGAAAATGCAGTGGCTCAAGGCCTTTGCCTTTGTATCATCACTTAAAGCAGCAAAGGACGTATTTAGGCCAAGTATGTATCCCATGTTGATATTGTTGCAATAATAATTAGAAGAATGCTTTTTACTATTGTACAATATATTTTACCTTCAACTCACCAAACCAGTGTTCTCTTAAATCCACTTCAGACAACAGACTGTTAACAGCTACAATTAAGTACCACCAGGAAAGAGAAACGGTGGAAGAAGACACAGAGAGGAAGACAACAGTGTAAGCGTAGACAGCATAATTGCTACCAATCCCCTCTATGATAATTACAGCCCAAACAAATAGGGCAGAGCTTCTTGTCAAACCTTTCCCTAGGCATCATTTGTGTGTTAAAGATGCTATATTCAGTCTGTTTTCCAAACAGAGGCTGCTTAAACAAGTTGCTTTTAAATCAGAGACCATAGAAACCTGCAGCATTGCCATTTATCACTTATCTGCAGCAAGAGGCTGAAGCATGTGTTTAGTGTTTAACCCCACCCCGTGCTTGTCAGCTGAAATACGACACGCGCCCTCCCCTCAACAGCTCTGGCTACACATGGACTACACATGTGTCTGTTGTCTAAAACGGACACACACCATGCAATTCTCAGGCCTCGTTGGCGCAGTAGGCAGCGCGTCAGTCTCATAATCTGAAGGTCGTGAGTTCGAGCCTCACACGGGGCAGACCTTTTAATAATTAATTAAATAAAATAATAATAATAATAAATAAAAAATAAAAATCACTTGACAACCAAGCACATTCCACAAAAGAGCAACTCAAGATGAAGCACTGGAAAACTGCGGCTGTGCTATTGCTCTGAAGTAAAGCATACTGCAGCATGAACCAACCCCACAATCTATCCTCATCAAAAAAAAATTCCTGGATTAGGCATTATTCTCCTCACAGAGACATGCTCCTACAAGTTCTCCAAGATCCTTGGAAAACCCTGGTTGTGTACCCTGAAAAACCTGACAGGTATACATAGGAGTATCTTTGCTGCCTTTAAGACAAATAGCACTCAAAACAATTAGCCATAAACCATGATCTTATGCAGTAAATATTTGCTTAACCATGACAGTGTTCACACTTGCACAGTAGTTTGACATCAATAAGTAGAGATGCAACTGTACAAAGAAGTTAAGAGGTCTCAGTGCCTTCCCTTCTTTCACCAGAACAACTGTCTAAAATCATTTAATGCTACATATCAAAGAGGTCTAACAGGGTCATACAAAGGACAAACTGCAGTGTTCATAAACACAAATACTTGAACAACTAGAATTCAAACTCAGGATCTCCTGTTTTAACAACAGAGGCACATTAACCACCAAGGTCCCAGCACCCCAGAAAGCTGCCCTCATGGCCATCCATGTTTTGGGCTCTCGAGCTCCTGTGGTAATTAAATATATTAGTGTATAATATCAATATATAGCCAGCATAAACAGGGGTGGGCTTAAAGTGGAATTCATGGTACTCATGGTATTGTGTCAGTTTGCATAGGTCTGTGGTTATGCAAAGTGAAGGACATGTTTGCATGCAGTCCTCCAAAAAGCAAATGGCATGCAGCCCGATGGTGAGGACAGTATGCATAGGGCATAGGTAAAATGCTGATTAGATAAGGAGTTCAGATGAACAGGAACGGGAAAGACAACAGAGTTCACCACGGAGTGCAGGGAGTGCAAAAAAAAAAAATCATCAATCAGTACCCATGAGATCTCAAACAAACACAAACAAGGAGCCTATAATAGTTAATATTTTATCATGATGCATATCGGTTGCCATTACAATACATTTCAAAAATCATAGTAGCTAAGCATATGAGACAGAGCTGAGACTTGAATGCAGGATTTCCTTCTTACCGGACAGGCACTTTGACCAACTAAGCCACAGCAATACCTGCTTGTAATATTAACACCAGTGATAAAAACTCAGACTTTAACACACAGACCAGAACAACCTCCATTATCTTTTTAAGAAGCTGGAATTAGCAGATGTTTTGCTTGTTTTTTTTTTTTGATCAAGAAAGTACCTTCAATAATTCCTACTTAGTTTAGCACCGCAAGGTTCCAGACAGAGGATGCATTCACAGTGATGCAGGATCTGTTACTAGCAAATTAACCAACATCACAGTGCCTCCGGCTAACACTATAACACGAACGTGGTCAGAACATCTATAAAACAGTAACGTTTGTGTGGTGCTACTGGGAAGCAGTGGTGAGGAAGGGAAAGGAAAAGAAGACGCATGAAATCTCTGTACAGGATTTAAGGGATGTAATGCAAGTGTCTTAAATTACTTGGCGTTAAATAGAAAACAGGTCTAGCAGGGTCAGGAAAAGGACAAATATTATGAAACAGGGTAGTGTAATAGGACTACAAAAAAAAAAAAAAAAAAAGAGAAGCA
>VUQI01030455.1:3231-18147 GCA_015106735.1 Paratilapia polleni | reverse complement strand
CTTGCAAATCATAAAAAAAAAAAAAAAAAAAAAAAAAGCGACATTGTCGATAATGATATAGAAGCAGAGTAGATGTTTTTAGAACATCTTCACCTACTTCAGGGTCCATGGTTTGTTTCAGCTTGTGGACAGATGATCATTATGAAGCCAACAAGCCAAATTACATGTAGGTCTAGAAATAAAGATGTTCTATACAATGTTTAAGAGCACTAGATTAAATGAGTAACTGCTGGAACAGATTATTTTCAGATGCTGAGAACTTAATTGTTTGTCGTGGCACTTTCCCAATGGACAAAATATTACAAACATTAGAAAATCCTCTGACTACACTGCAGCTCCAACACAACACAAATGGTTTTCTGTTCAAAATGCTGCCTTAGCTGCTTAGGATGGTTAGGTGAGCTATTGTTGAGGGATCGCCTTATTTTAATACAGAAATAACCATGCAAGTAATTTTTTTTTTGTCATCTCAACCCCAAGTATTACCTGGGGTCTTCTTGTGATTCAGAATTACAGCAGAGGTTGTCTGGAGTGTTATTTTGCGAAGTACAGAGGCACCTACACCTAATTGCATTAGCAGGGTATGAATCAGCTTTGCATTCATTTGTGGGTTTTTTTAATCCAACAAGGCCTTGATATTCTGTTCCCCATCTTCCTTCATTATGGAGACTGAAGTGAAAAGCATTAATGAGAACTCTTGGTGGCATTTTGGGTTCAATTCGAAGAGTTTCATCTAGCTACTCAGCAAGGAGAGCCATTAGGTATTAATGATATTTGCAAATAATTCCTAGGATTTGGTCAATTAATTTGCATAAAATGTAGATTTCATTTATCCCATGTGAATGCGCCACAAAAAAGACAGACATTTGGGGGGGGGGGGGTAAAATCACATCCAGTCCAACAATCTAGTCCATGCATCAGCTTGCAGGCTGCCATTTCCATCATTTATTTTCTCATTAATCTCGTGACATCTCCACAGTTAACACCGTTCTTTATAGTCTTTGAAGAGCACTCTGTCTACACCATCGCATGTTTAATGCAAATGACATCACAACCTGTTGAAGAGTTATCTTACAGCAAACAAATTCTACAGAGCAAAATGTATACAGCACATAGTTCACAAATCTAAACAGACAGATAAAACCAATATCACACAGCAGGTAAACAGCACTGAAAATGTGCTGCAAAATGTCTACGAGCACAACACAAGTATATCAGACTATTTGAGTATATTTCTATGGTCAGCACAGGGTGATGTGTTTGTAGCTGTTAAGGCAGACATAAGGGTATGGGGGATTTAGCTGGATTGAGGACACCAAGTTGACTCCCTGAGTCCACCAACTCGTCATCACTTTTTCCTCTCTCTCTCTCTTTCTCTTATCCGTCCTCCTAAAACTAGACTAGCTAAAATGCACTCCCAGAGGATTAAATACACTGCCCTTTCTCTTTCATCTTTCTTCCCTTTTCTTCCATTTTTCCCCCCTTATCATTTCCCTCGTACCTTTTACAGCTGACACACAGGCAGAAGACACCATAGACAGAAACATGTGCGTGTGTGAGCACTTTGATTAAAGTCAGCCTGTGGATTAATTAGGGTAAATAACCTCAGAGCAGCTTTTGGGATTTAAGTGTTAAAATCTACTGTATGCTTCATACTGGAAATGTGTCTGTTAGCCAGGAATGTTTTTATCATCTTTCTCATGTAGCATCCAGCTATTTTAAATACTTTATTTGGATGACGATAGCATCTTAGAAAAGGAGTAGCTGAATTTGAGTCAGTTTCAAGAGTTATAGATCCATCAATGCACTTTTAAGAGGACAGCACGCAGCAGCTAGCATCGCTGTAAAACTGTGTGTCATTTAAATGATTAGCTTTCTACTGAAGTCCAGTTACTGTTTGCAGGCATCAACTCCAGTTATCAAGCCTGCATGGATATGGGGCATGTCCATACCTGCTTCTTCCCCTGTGAATCACTCAAGCACTTTCACTACTGTGAGTGTGGAATGCATTTGCTGCAACAACACAAAAAGAAGTTTCAGTACAGTTAGTCTTCAGTTCTCCCAACTGTGAGAAATCTGGGTGAAACTTTTGATCAGGTGTTTAATTTTGATAAAGACATTGGTTGTCTTGTACAAACTTGTTTTTATCATCTGTGGAACATTGCCCGTCTTAAATATATTGTGTATCAATCTGAAATGGAAATGAACATGCTTACTTTTATTTCATTACGTCTCAATTATTGTAATTTGTTATTCCTTTGCCTGAGCAAATCATCCCTGGATCGCCTTACAAACGGTCCAGAATGCTGCTCCGAGGCTTCTCACAGGTCCTCTAAAAGGTCCCATATCACACTGATTTTGTCCTCTTTATACTGGCTCTCCATAAAGTTTAGGGTTCAGTTTAAGATTTTAGCAATCACTTTCAGAGCTCTTTGTGGTCAGATGCCTACCTGTATTAATGAACTTCTACATCCATACGTAACTACTAGGTCTCTGAGGTCAACTGATCAATGCTTGTTGGCGGTACCTCGGTCTCTCCCAAGTTGTGGAACTCGCTTCCACTGGACTTAAGATCTGTGGGCACTGCTGATACCTTTAAAAAGAAGCTTAAGACCCAACTGTGCAGGCTTGCTTTTATTTCATTTATCCATTTATACCGTTTTAATTGTTGTATCTTATTTTATACTGTAAAGCACTTTGTGAGTTTTGTTCTTGCAAAGGGTTATATAAATAAACCTTACTTACTTACTTAACTGTATGGAGTTGCAACTAAGAACCATTTTTCAATTTATAAATAACATTGATGAATTCTTTATTCTATAAGATTGTTGAAATAAACAGAATGTGGTACTCTGATATTTGATTCACAATAAAAAAAAACAGAGATAAGCAGAAAATAATAAGTGCGGAAGTTGTAATTTGGGTATATTTAGCAAACATTCTGACAGTTATTATCCTAATCAATTAACTGGAGAAAGAGACGTCCAACACCTACTGCGCTGATTAAGTTTAACTATGAGTCCTCCTGTTTAAATGCTGCCATCTGTTCTTTCTACACTAAAATTAGCAGTACATGCCCATGCAGTACTACTAGTTGCACTGTATTGTAAAATCACAGATCAAATAGTATCGTGATTTTACTCCCTTGTTCGGTGGCTGCTAGGCAACATGACGACGTCATAATATATCACGCATAAGTCAAGTTTTGTGGATATAAATGAGATGCAATTGTTGTGAAATTAAAACTATACTAAGTTTTTATAAGGTATTATAGGTCCATAAACACTAGAAATGGATCATTTTAGCCCAATGGTAGGTGGTTGCTAGGCAACATGATGACATCATAACATCTGATATAGATACAAACCTTCAGGGGCTGAAGATGTACCTGTGCGCCATGTTTGGCTGCTCAACTCCTGATTGTGTAGGAGGAGCTCGCGGGCAAACAGACAGAGATTTCGTGCAACATAGTTAAGACAGTGGGCATGTTAGAGATGGGCAATGCCGACTGTGGGCGGTCACCACAGTTAACAACTCAGATACAGCCAAAGAAAAGATGTAAAATTTAAGCAACAACAAGTTATGCTTTGCAGTGAAATACAGTTTAACTGAGTGTCCCTTCTGCCAGTTTTTTGCTAAGAGCACATTTTGTGTTGTATGCATGTGTATAAATACAGGCTGACAAATATCTTTGGTAATGTGCATATGTAATGATATGTTAATAAGCCATGTGCAGTGTGTTGCTTATGCTAATTAGCCATATGGACCTCTGCTTGGTATCTAGCCATGGTAGCCTGCTGAAGGCTGTAATCTTTATGAACCACTGTTCAGGTAAAAAGTGAGCCGGAAATAATGGTTGTAACAGTATGTGATAATCATAAAACCATAATTATCAGGTACAATGACCCTTACAGGATGAATCATTGGTTAAACAAATGATTTATTGTAATTAGAAACTGAAACCAGGGTGATAAATCTGACAGGCAGTCGAGAAAAGGATATGCACAGGTGTGATTCTGTTTGTTTTTTTCCCCAAGCAAAGGAGCATGGTATGAAACTCTTTGATTTTCCTACGCTTTCTTTCAAACCCTACTTGAAATACAAGAGAATAAGGACTTACATTTTCATTAGATTAAGCAGGAGCTGTTTTGATGTATTACATTAAGCCTTTTTCTTTATTTGTCTAAAAATATAAACTAGGACAGGGGTCTCAAACTTGCAGCTCTGGGGTGACATGCGATTCTTTTGCCCCATCTCCAGTAGCTCTCTGTGGCTTTGACAAAAAACTAGAATATGAAAAAGGAAATGAACAATAGTTTTTTTTTGTTTGTTTTTTTACATTTTCATTTATGACAATCAGTCCTGTATGTGATTCTTCTTTACATTCTCTATTTGTAAAAATGTGTAGCTTATATACTGAATTAAAAGAAAAATGTTTTAATATGTGCATCACAGCCTGCGTCTATCACTTGGCACCTCATCCTCTTAATTTTACTGAACCTTAGCAGTGGTGGCTAGCATGGATATATGCACATAAACAGTCTGTGACAAAGTTAATTGTATTTACCACACTGCTGGCTTACTGGTACGCTTGACATGCAGCTGCATTTGACTTCAGTCAAAATAAAACTGAAATGAAATTGGTCTAAAGCTATTAGGCTGCAATATGTTACAATTCTTATCAAAGTAGGCCACTTTTAATTTAATTTGCTTACGAACACAGTGGCCTGCATAGCTTCATAGCTACTCTGTTTCAAAGTAGATAGATAAATAGGTTTTTTTTCTCTGCTTCACAATTAGTCCATTTTGTTTGTAATAAAAATGTTTACAAGAAGCAATTTTCAAAACAATTCTAGTCCCATAATTTCTTAAATGTAACAAAAACATGGTTTTATTGTAATAAAAATACAACTGAAGCCCACTGTAAAGTAGTTTCTTGTGTTAAATGATCAATTATTTACACCCTATTGGTGATTATGATAGGCCAATTTATACAATTATGTGGCTCAAATATGGTTTGCAGCTCCTCACAGATTTTTTTGGTCAAAAACTGTTGAAAAATGGCTCTTCTGACAATAAAGGTTGCCAAACCCTGAACTAAGGTTTGGCGTTTGGACCCAAAATCCATGCTAGGTATGCTAGCTACAGCCACATCGCTACTTATTTCCTCCGGCACCGCCACACAAACAGCATATGTTAGCCCCACCTTTTTGCTCATTTAGAGGCTGCATGGCATCCTTTGTCTAATAGCTTCATTTAGGTACCTGTATTGATTCATTCTTTTTGTGTGTGATCCAGCTGGTGTTGTATTATTTTACTCAACGAAAGATGGCGTGCGTGCAGTGTCTTCATCCATCATGATCATCAGTTGATATCAGACAGAACTGTTAACATGAGTGGCTGTATTCAAGCCCAACCCTATAGGCATAACAGAAATAAACAATTTCTACTTTTATATAATATTTTTCTCATATAACTTACATGAAAAACAATCTCTCTATAGAGCAATTCAGTCCTGTCAGCAGTGAAGCCAACTAACAATTTAGCCAACTGCTGTACTTTCAGCACCTGTGGTACTGTGCTGCTGGTTCCGACAAGGATAATGGTGGCTGGAGTCAGTGTGGGTGTAACAAATGAACATGTTTATCATACTGTGCTACTGGTGTAAATTTCAGATAACCCTTCTGCTCTTTTATAATAATCTTAAAATCAGATGAGCTCCACATCAGCTAGAGTAAAATTAGTAGGACCTCGGTGCTTTGCTCAAGGACACATCAACTAAGCAGATGCATGTTGTTGCAGGGGCTTAAGCCCAGGCCTCTCAATTGCAAGGCAATCTCCCTAATCACTGCACCACCCCGCTGCTCCTGATTTTGCCACCATGAGAATGTGTCATCAAAAATAATTGCAAAACATTAAAGGCTAGAGGGACGTACTGAGAAAACACTGCAGGCAGCGTCTTTCAACAACGAGGATGACAAAGCCAATTTGGAAACCTTTTACCCAGTGGCACATACCTTCATCCCTCACCGACTGAAAGAACTAACACATCACGGTTGCCTATGCTTAACTGGTTCTCCCGCTCTCCCACAAGTGAGACCAGAGCCTTGTTCACTTTCCAAAACCCAGCAGCAACAAGCCAATCTGTTCTCAAACAGCTGGAGCTGCCCCCAAGAGTGAAAGGGGGAGAAAAAGAGACGAAAGAGGGGGTGGGAAGTCTGAGAGAGAAAATGGGCAGAGAAAGTGTGAAAATGAGAAACAGAGCAAAAGACAAGGATGGGAACATAGACGTGGAGAGTATGAGAGAGTTTGCTGTCATAAATAATCAATGCTCAGTCAACATAGAAAATGAGAGCATGTGAAGGAGCCAGGGCTTCCTCCTATTCCCTAATCCAAAAAGGGAAAACTGCCAGCTCACATACGTCACGAGTAAACAGAGCTGAGCTAAATTGAAGAAGATGTATGGAGACAGACAAAATGATAATCAGAGCAAAAGGGACAGAGAAAAATGAAACTGAGGGAAGGGACTGCAGAGAGAGTTAAATTTGGAAAAGAAGAAAGTGAGGAAGAAAGAAGCAGAAAGCAGGAAGAGGGCAACAGGAAATTCCTCTGTCATCTTTCTGACCCTCTGTGCTTCTCAAAAAACTGGAATATGACAGTCCACATCCTCCTCTTTTTCTTTCCCTCGCGACTCCTCCCTCACTCCTTGGTTGTTTCCTTTTCTCTGGCTGTGTTCGTGTGTGCGTGCTGTGCAGTGACGACTAGATTTCAAATCATCTGGCATTTGTTAAGTACGCTGCTTGGTTCTTCTGCCGTGTTACAGTCAACCATGTGACTCGGAAACATGCTCATACCTCATGTCTTCCAGCAGGTCACATTCGGTCTGGTGTTTAAAGTGCAGTCTTGTCATCTGCTCTGTGTGAGTGTTTTTCAGCTCCTGTGTCACTTTGACCTGGAGGAAACAAAAAAGACATATCAGGTAAAAAAAACTTATTTATTCATACCTCAGCTCTGCAGGCATGTTATTAATCTCCTGATGCACATTCAGCTACAGGAAACCCAGCTGTACAACAAATGATCTGTCCTCCCATACTGATATATTAATACAGTATCAGTAACTATATATGAAGCTAGATATGATTTTGGCAGAGGACATAAATTACTGTCTTCTCCCAGTTGTAAAACAGTTCATTGAATGACAAATGCCTCTACCTGGCTTAAAGTCATAAATGTACATTAACAATAAATGATCCATATCAATCTACAATCCATATTTCCTTGTCATCCACCCTTTGTTAAATTAAACGTTGCATGAAATTACCAAAAGTCACACACCAGTGTGACAAATACAGTAAAACCCTTTAATACAAGTGCAATACTTTCATGTTTATCAAATGATTTTTCAAATGTTCATTAACACACATCTAATCAGCCAATCACATGGCAGCAACTCCGTATTTAGGCTGGTAGACATGATCAAGACAACCTGCTGAAGTTTAAACTGAGCATCAGAATGGAGAAGAAAGTTGATTTAAGTGACTTTGAATGTGGCATGATTGTTTGTGTCAGACGGGCTGCTCTGAGTATTTCACAAACTGCTGATTGTGATTTTCAGAGAATGGTCCGAAAAAGAGAAAATATCCAGTGAGTGGCAGTTCTCTGGGTGAAAATGCCTTGTTGATGCCAGAGGAGAATAGCCAGACTGCTTCGAGCCGATAGGAAGGCAAAAGTAATTCAAATATCCACTCGTTACAGCCAAGGTATGCAGAAGAGCATCTCTGAATGCACAACACATCGAACCTTGAAGCAGATGGGCTACAGCAGCAGCAGACAACACCAGGTGCCACTCCTGTCAGCTAAGAACAGGAAACTGAGGCTACAATTTGCACGGTTCAACAAAACTGGCCAGCTGAAGATTGGAAAAATGTTGCCTGGTCTGATGAGTGCCCATTTCTGCTGTGACATTGGGATGGTAGGGTCAGAATTTGGCGTCAACAACATGAAAGCATGGATCCATCCTGCCTTGTATCAATGGTTCAGGCTGCTGGAGGTTTGGGAGATATTTTCTTGGCACTCTTTGGGCCTCTTAGTACCAACTGATCATCGTTTAAACACCACAGCCTACCTGAGTATTGTTGCTGACCATGTCCTCCCTTTATGACCACCGTGAACCCATCTTCTGATGGCTGCTTCCAACAGGATAACACAGCATGTCACAAATCTCAAATCATCTCAAACTGGTTTCTTGAACATGACAATGAGTTCACTGCACTCAAATGGCCTCCAAAGACACCAGATCTCAATCCAATAGAACACCTTTGGGATGTGGTGGAACGGGAGATTCACATCATGGATGTGCAGCCAACAAATCAGCTACAACTGTGTGATGCTGTCATGTCAATATGGACCAAAATCTCTGAGGAATGTTTCCAGCACCTTGTTGAATCTGTGCCACAAAGAATTAAGGCAGTTCTGAAGGTAAAAGGAGGGTCTAACCTGATATTAGCTAGGTGCACCTAATAAAGTGGCTGGTGAGTGTATAAAGCATTAGCAATTAGTCGAGTCCATAACAAAAGTCAGTGACACTGATTTTAAAATGATATATACAGAAAAGCAGTTAATTCTCTAGCTGTCAATCAGCTGTCATCCTCCAA
The DNA here is from genome assembly GCA_015106735.1 of Paratilapia polleni. NCBI lineage: Eukaryota > Metazoa > Chordata > Actinopteri > Cichliformes > Cichlidae > Paratilapia > Paratilapia polleni. The sequence goes on along the minus strand of VUQI01030455.1, from coordinate 9,493 downwards.
AGTCACCTGAAAGGAGCACATGCATATACTCCCACCAGTGATCCATCAATACAACAGCCAGCATCAGTGGTGAGGTTGGTATAGGCTTTTTTGCAATTAGAGGTGACTGAAGAACTGCAGCTATTTTGAACAGACGCACTCCCCGAGTGTTTGATAAAGATACTAATTAGTTTTGGTGACCAGACTCCTTCACAGGTCTAGTACTAAAACAGACAGAGCAACGACCCTCAACATGCACACACACATACACACACACACACACACACACACACACACACACACACCTCCTGCCAACAGAGTCACTGTGAAGGTCATTGTGCATTGTCGGGTGAATTCCAGTGGCTATTCACCAGAGTAACAGTGGGTAAATTCATGACTGTTCCAGACAAAACAATAAACAACATGCCACACACACCACACTGGCAAACACACACGCACACACACCCAACACACACACAGCAGAGCTCCTGTCTTTCATGTGCTGTGCCTTTGAAGATAAGGAGGGAGGGGTTCATTACATTATCAGGGCAAAATTTCTTCACTTTATTTCACCTTCTATCACTCAGTGGCAACCACAGAGGAGGGGGGACAAGGGTGACTGAGAGATGTGGGGGGACGAGACTGGGAGGAAGAGAGGAGGGAAGAGGGCGAGAGAGAAGAAGGTGGCAAGCGTGAGAAAGAGAGGTGGTGAAAGTAAAAGCAAAAGTCAAAATGATGAATTGCAGAAATTTTAATTTTAAAAAAAATGCAAAGAGGAAGAGATATGACGTAAACATCCCCAGCTGTGAGATAACAATATCAAGAGTTTAACATGACCTTAAAATCCATATGAGAATAAACTGTCAGAGTCACCTCAGTAATGAGGAATTTACAACAATGCATACATACTTCCTGTACTTCCCCCCTGTCTGATATGTGCCCAGTTCAATTGTAATATGGCCAGTAAAAAAAAAAATACAGAGCAACTGGCTGATTTGACTGGCTGAACAGAAGCCACAGGTGGCCGCAGTTATTGTCGAGTTTAAGAGTTCAAGTTCACCTCCAAAATCAAGCATTTGTGTTGGGGGGTTCTAACCCTGTAGTCCTATTTACAGTAAAATAAATGTTCATCCTGCAATTTCGTAAGCTTGGCTAAATTTGCCAGCTCTAATCAACTCTAGAAATCCACAAAAGAGTCATAAAGTTGTTCTTCAGCATCCACACCCAACCCACCCTATCCATCTATCGATCTACAGTCAGACAGATATCAAAACATTAAAGCAATACTTACGTTACAGGTGCATCGCCTTTGTCAGCCGAAGCATCAGCCATCTTTAATTTAAGCCACAAAAAGCTAATACGGGAGAGTGAAATGAGCTTGGGTTTGTAAGCAGATGTGCTGAGACACAGACAGAACACTTAAGGGGCTGTATGTGTCGCACTGGGAGAGAAATTATTAGTATCCAACAGCTAAACACTGCTACACTCTGGCTGAGATGCTGTGGGCTGAGTGCACTGAGAGTGCCAGCTATACTGGCAGAGGGTAACTCATCAGTATTTCATTTATTTATTTATTGCAAATTCTGTTTTTATTCTTGGAAGTCTTTTAAGAGACGTGTGAATAGAAGGCAGCCACTATAACGTTACACTTGATCACACACAAGGGGAAAAGTGGTGACTACAACCTCAGCTATGAAGGGACCGGTACAAGTGTATGGTTTAAAGACATGATGTGACATGCCCAGTGTGTGTGTGTGTGTGTGTCTGTGTAAACCCAGGGCATAAGTGGCACGGGGGGAATATGTGGTAATTAAGAGAAATCTGATGCGGAGCTTCACAGCGGGGAAATTGGCTCTCGTGCATCTATTTCAGGAGAATACACACAGAAAGCAGTAGACCAGAAACTTCATCACACACTCATGTACACACACCTATGCACACATAAACACACACTAGCTGCACACCACGCTTTAGGCGTCCTTTCTCAACACCATACAGAATCAGTAAGTGAGCGTGGCTCTGGCTGCATGTCTCCTCAGTTTGTTTATCAGTCCTGCCTTTGGTGAAATGACGTGACCCTGGACGGACTGAAGGTCTTTCTTTGAAACATCATCACAAAAAACGAAATCTTTTGTTATGCTCTCTGGGGAGGAGGAGGAGGAGGAGGAGGAAGAGGAGGGGGGCTACTGTTGTCACAATGTGTACATTAAAATAAATAACACTGGGTTTGCGTTAAACTAACGTTACTGGCTACAAGGTGCTTTTCCTTAAAGTTATCCCTCCTGCTGGACGTCTTCCACAGTATCCTGTTTACTTGAGCTTTGTGTAAAACGTCTTATGTTAGCGCTTTCTAGCTAACGTTATTTGACGTCTGACGGTCACGCTACAGCGGCCGGACAGATGCACTGTAATAACACAAGACTCACAACTAAACAAGCTAGCAATCCTTGCTAATGTTGGCTAGCGAGGGGTCTTTTTTTTTTTTTCTTTTACCCCCGTTTATGTTAGCTTTTTGTTGTGGCTGGGTAAAACACACCGTCCAAATGTAAGGTTTACAACACTGTTGTCTGCCTGTCATTGTCTGCACAGCTCAGCTAAAACATAACGGACTCACTCACCTTCCTCGGCGGCGGCTGCATTTTGGAGTCTTGACATGAATGGTATTTCCCTTGTGAGATGTATTGTAATTCCAAGAGGAAATCCAAATCACTGTGGGATTAATAAATATATATATATTATTTTTTTGGCTTCCTCAAACAAAAATCCTCCCCTCCGAACCACAGGGAGGAAAGACGGGAGTTAAATTTGTACTCCGGCGGCCATGACTGATGATAAATGGCTAGTTTATGCGGAGCAGAAACTGAAGCTACGAGGAGAGACTGGACACACACTTGTGTTGGCTGCTGCCACTACGAGGTGTGTACTGTACTGTTGTGAGCAGGGGAGCAAACAGGCGGAGGAGAAAAAAAAGCAGAGGGGAAGGGATCGGGAAAGATATTAACGGGGAACCCCTTCAGCAACTAAGCTCAAGGGCTCCACCGTGCGGAGAAGAGCGGGATAGCGCCCGGTGCATGCTTAAAAAAACACATCAGGAGTGGAGAGATATCCTTTTTTGTTTGCCCGTTCTCGCCCTTTGTTGGCAGTAACTCCGATTAAAATGTAAGTAAAGATGTTTTAAACCATATAAGGGAGCAAGTGGGACTTATTAACACGCCCAAGGTTTTTTTTAGAGCCGCTCCAGCTTGCTTATAGAGGGAAGAGCAGCCTGACAGTGACAGGAGGTTGAGTCCCGCAGACCTGCATAGCAACAAGAAACCGCATTCAATCAATCGTGGAGAAAGGAATGAAAAACAGGATTTAACAAAAGAAATTATTAGACAAAGAAAGCCAGATGTTATATTTATCTAATGCAGGAAGAAAAAAAAAACCCAAGTGGTTTAAAAACCTATTTCTTGCATACGGTATCATTTCTTGGATAGACAGGCAGAGCAAAAAAAGATACGCGTCTAATCCAAACGGGTTATCTCCAGCATTTCCCACTATTATTAAGTAGTTCATGGTGTATGTAAAAAAAAAAAGAAGTCGGAAATCAGGGTGCAGACAGACTAGAATAGGGTCACTGGGTTCATTGTAGGAGGCTGCTCCTGATGAATAGTGTTTGAAACCCTTGTGAAGAGTTGGCATCAGCTGCAGCTGGTGTAACAGCGCCAGCATGCATGCATGCAGCCTGTAGCCTATGTTTTTGTTAGGCATGGTTTAAAATCAGCCACATGTAAGAATCTGCTGCATTTCTGGGTCTTCCTTTGTAATACACTTCATAATTGGGGTTATGGGTGGCTTATTAGACAGAACAGGATGTCATTTTAGGATTTGGGAAACTGCGATGGGTATTTTTCACACATTTTCACCCAAATTTTTAATTTATTTATTACGATTAATTCAGAGAATAATTTGCAGATTAAATGATAAAGTAAAAATAGTCACACGTTGCAGCCCTAATCCCATGCTATTACCTGCCACCAAATAAAACCAATGCAAATAAAAAAGGACCACATAAAGTATGTGATGAACCATACCCTAACAGAGATGATCTTCAGTTGGTGAAGGCCTTTTAAAAAACCATTTAAGAACCACTAGTTTTCTGAGATGTAAAATGTTGTAAGTAGTTGGATATTTCTGTTAAATTTGAATCACTCCTCCCCATCACACCATGTTAGCTCTGTTTTTCAGGGTGACCTCTGCAGAGTGAGAATGGAAATTACCCAAACAGCTTCATTATGAAGCCATATTGCCACAGATGGGGGGAAAAATGCAACCCTGATTTGTTGCTCACACTCTTAAGAGTAAAGCAGACTGTTAAAGTGTGCAGTTGTCAGGTTTCAGAGGAGCAATGTGTTGAAGAAGGGATGTTGACTTGCCAGCCAGAGGAAAAGACAAAGTAGCTGGAAGGGTGAGTATCTTACTTCTTGCCTCCTACGTGCTATACTCAAGGTTAAGGGCCAGGTAATCATTAATTCACAAAGTTTCTGAAGCAGGTAAGACATTAAGCACACTTCTCACACACGCATATTCAGACACATCCAGTTCATGTTCACACCTAACTTTCCACCAGAGGTGCAGAAGAAAATGGCTGACACTCATTTCTGGATCACATTTTTGTTGTTGGGATTCTGCTAGGATTGCTTTCATCTACGATTTCTTTTAAGAGTTGACTTCTTATTTATTCCTCTGGCCACACCAAGGTAAGAGTTTGCTACAATACACCAGCATAGTGTGTCTGCCTGTACGCAGGAATTTGAAAGTAATCTTACACATATTGTGCCTCGTGCATAGCAGGCCTGCTGTATTTTGTTGAAGGCACAAACAGTGTGGTAGCAGGGTAATTTTGTTCTACAAATTGTGGTACAAATAAAATACTGAGTGGCTCCCACTGGTATTTAAGTGTGTATGCAGTGCACTGGCCCCCTGTGGCATACAACCTGAGGAAACTAAAGTCTAGATAAAACAGTGTGGAAATATGAACAGCAAATACATTACATATACTTCACTGCCTGATCAGTACAGGGATTTATTGTTGCGGCTTTATATTAATTGATTTGTTCTGCACTCTATATGTGATCGAAATCTATGATAGACAAGAAATATACATACCTTTCTTAAGTGCACAGACTTGGGGGAATAAAGCATACAGATTGTAAGTGGACCAAAAATGTCACAAGGTTTTGCCACAGCGGGTGAATCTGCATATTTGACTATTTAAACTTTTTAGTTAAGTAAAAGTTACAATCCTACTTAAGTAGCTTAATAGTGCACAGGTTGTATATTCAAAATATATTTAAAGCACCTAAGTAAATGTACTCGTTATGTGGAATTTTTTGGAATCATATACATGATATTAGTGGGTCACAATTATTGATTTATTGATGTGTATATCACTTTATTATAGATCAGTAGCTTGATCTATAATAATGCAATTAATCTGCAAAATAATAAGTAACTAAAAAGCTTTAAAATAAATAGTATGGAGTACAAAGTGGAAATACTTAAATAAGGTACAAGCACATTGAATGCCATCCCATGCCCCAACTCTCCCAGGGATTTGTGTCACCTCCCAGTCTCAAACTGGGGATCTTTTGTTAGGTGAATGGGTTAACCATTACAAAAGCAGTGACTGTGTTGTCTTATAATCTATCACTCAATGTATTCTTATGTACAGTACAATAAGAACAGGGCTCTTCCGCAAACTTTGGTTTCTTACACCATCCGTATCCAGTATTATCTAAATTATTTTTGGTGTTTTGGCTTTATTAGGACTGATTCAACTAACAAAATCACATCTTCATCATTTCTGATTGCATGGTACATGTGTAATAGTATTTGCCTGGTACATCTAATGCTAATAAGCTTCTGACAATTCCATATCACAGACTTAACTAAGTTACCAGTTTCCTCTATGTGGCAGCTCACCGTGGCTATTGTTTAGTCGTAGTCCTCTTAGATGGGCAGCACTCAGCACACTATGCCATGCCATTTTCTTTAAATGCTTTTAAAGTGGAATTAGCCTTAATCAATTTGCTTCCATCCTGTTTGTGTGATTAAGTGTTTTCTGTTGTAACATCATCATTTAACTATGGCGTTCCACAGGGGTCAGCACTTTGTTTTCCTGCTTTTTTCCACTTCTTCCCTGATGATACACAGGCTTACTTTTCAATCAAAACACTAGACCTCAATTGTTTAATTCTCCTGAACAGCCTCTCTGAGATACATAGTTGGTGGTATTGTC
>VUQI01030453.1:40813-51541 GCA_015106735.1 Paratilapia polleni | reverse complement strand
AGTGATGTAAAAGACTCATTGCCAGTTATCGCAAATGCTTGATTGCAGTTGTTGCTGCCAAGGGTGGCAAAACCAGTTATTAGGTTTAGGGGGCAATTACTTTTTCACAGAGGGCCAGGTAGGTTTGGATATCTTTTTTCCCTTAATAAATGAAATCATCATTTAATAACTGCATTTTGTATTTTTCAGGTTATCTTTGACTAATATTAAAATTTGTTTGATGATCTGAAACATTTAAGTGTGACAAACATGCAAAAAACTAAAATGAGGAAGGGGGCAAACACCTTTTCACACCACTGTAAATAATGAATGCTGTATCTTTTTCTGCCATTTAAGTGCATCACATAAAACAGAGCAGAAGTCAAATCTTGCTCTATGTGAACTTAACAAAATGAACGGCAAAATTAAAAATGTCTGGTTGCTTTACAGTTTTATATAGGCATTAAATGAATTACTGCCAGGATAAGCATTTCTTCCATCTTTCTCCTGTAGATTTAAATTCAGGATTCTTTTAGTGCCATCTCTCTCTTTCACAATGTCTGACTGCTAGGGCTCCTTGAAAAATACAATAATCACTGTTGGTTCATTAAAGAGTGACTTGATCTGAACTGTTCTGAATTTGTATTGTAAGAAGAAAAGGCACTTTCATTCACTGCCATCTTTCCATTTTTATAATTTAATCCAGATAATTTTGTGCTATGTTCTGTGACAAGCTTTAAAGCAGTCAAACTGCTAAACTGTAAACTGAGTTCAAATTATCAACAAGTCAATAAATCTGTGAAGACCCAAAACATCTGAAGTGAGACAGGTGGTACCATGCTTCCTATCATTTGAGCTGGTAAGTAAGCTGTTAGAGTTGTGGAGTGTTTTTAATTGTGTGACTCAAATCTTCTCCCTGGGGACAAACAGATGTGAGGAGAGAAGAAAAAAAAATGAGCAGAGCAAGAGAGTTAAACACTCATGGACGACAGATTTACTAGAAAAATCAGCTTTTATGCTTCGTTCATGATACAGTTGAATGTAGTAGAGGGTAACCTATACAGTTTCCTGTATAGAGAATATTTTAAAATCTTAGAAAGGTTTTCATATTTAAGTCTCAGATTAACAAAGTGTAAAACAAACAGGGAAGACTATAAAAAGGCACACACAAACTGAATGTGTACAATAGCAACCCCAGGCCTGCACAGTGTAAGGAAAATCTGCAAAGTGTAATAAACTTTGACTAATACTGTGATGACATATAAGCTATATAGCCCCCACAATCATCTTATTTAGGTACAGTGCAACCATAGAGTTCAAACCACTAAATAGCCTTGTCCATTAAACAAAGAGCTTAAATAAATTATTTTGCACATGTTTTTACTGACCAGCGTCAAAAGTTTGCAAATGTAAACAGAATGACTTTTCACATTATTTGCGTATCAGGTAGTGCTTTGCAATGTGTTTTTATTCTGCATGTCCATTAAGTGATGAGAATATGATTTTAACAGTGAGTGATAAACAACAAAGCAACTAAGTCTGTCAAAATAATTTAGCCTAGGGGTTTTCAAGTTTTTTTGGGGGGCCAAGACACATGAAAAGGGACATCTGTTTTCATATTTGCACAAAATAGCTTCAGTGTCATCATCAGTCCTTTTTAGATTGTGCTTAATAAAATATGGTTGGTGCTAAACCTCTAGGCACACCTGGACCTGTCTCAGCACACCATTTGGGAACCACTGCTCTAGCTAACTCAGCTGCTCACGTCCCAAGACTATAGCCTACTATGGGCCAAAGTGGCTCTCGTCACTAAAAATCAGACTCTCAGAGCATAAAGGGATTCCTCACAAGACAAAGCAGAAGTCTTGGAGTCAGCGAACAGGTGTCAGCAACAGGGAGCATGTGAAACTCACAGGTCAAGGGTCAGTTTATTACGATAAGGCACTGTATGTTTACTTGTGCACTGTGTGTTTACTAAAGCAACCAGAACAGTTATCTAATCCTGTCTGATTGACATTTCAATATGTCTCAGTCCACTCTGTGCGTGCCTGCCTGCATGCATAATATGTTTGTCATGGTGTGACTTTTTGAGAGCAACACCCATGTGGAATAAATCCCTGAGTCAGCCAGGTTTCACTTAACGTTAGTATCGGCCCTGTTTCAGATGAACAGGCAGTCACAGCGTGTCATAACTCTTTGCTTATTTGGGTAGCACACACCAAAAAGAGGTGGTTCCTTTGTTTGGTTGTTTTTTTTTCTTGGGGGGGGGGCTGGAATATGGCAAACTGGTTGGATGGAAACCCAGCACAGAACAATGAGTCACAACCATGCGGTGGATTTCACAGCCAGGCTGTGCATTCCTGGCCCGACAAAGGAATCCTGTACACAGCAACCACACAGACCCACTGAACACCGTCTACGGCAGTCCGGCCGGGCCCCTCTGCTTGTGCTTACAGGCTTGAAAAAGACCAGAGGCAAAATGAAGATGGTTCTTAGTAACTGAAACTACAAAAGCTGAAGAGCGGACGTATAAAAATATATTTGAAGACAATACTGATACTTTACAGCTTAACTGTTATATGGATACAACAATGGCTTAGCATTACGAGCAAATAAAAAGCCGTTGTAAGCCAACCATGTAGAATTTGGGTTACATTTGTTTTGCTACAAATTAAAATTGTTTTGAGCTGGTTGGCCTATATTAGTCAAGTTTTTCCTCAGTAAGAGAGCTCTACTGTGCCACTTCAGTAAAAGGCTTGTCATCTTTTGTTCTTTTTTTTTTTTGATGTACAAAAAAACCCCAACTATCTAGGGCAAGCTTGGAGCACAACTGTTTGGGGGTTAATTAGACTAAACAAAAACAAAGTAATCAATCAAGTTGCCTTACAGGATGTTCATTACAGCACTTGAAACAATGATTTCAGTGATTTGCAGCATTTGAATGTTAGAATTAGGATTGAGGAAAAACAACAGCAGCCTGTCTTCTATGGCAACGAATGCCATGCTATTGTATATATTTGTACTATAGGTGTGTAGCTTGTAGCAGTAGGTCAAGGGTCAGAGAAATGCCACACTTCAACATTAGCTACAGAAAACCTTTAAATTAAGGCATTTAAGGGAATACGCTGGTGGAGGTTTCATAAGCAGCACAAATTCTGATAAACAGGAACAAACCAACACATCTTTACTCTCAAGGGAGGAAGTACAAGAGAAAACAAATTATGAGTCACTACAAGTTAGACAAGTTACGACCGGGATCCATTTACATTTCAAAAGCAAGGTTACCATGCATTATGTATCGATTCCTTTGAGTATATTTGAATAAACAACAAAGACTATTCAATCCAGGCCTGCTGACTTGTAATGATGAACACAAAGAAAATGATTGAATTAGCGAGACAGATGAGTTTATCTATCAGAGTAATGCTGGAGGCGGTTATGCTTAACAACCTTTTGTTTCATGCCAACAAAAAAGTAACGCAGTCAAATGTAATCATATCTAAATGACACTATAAAGGGCCTCGTTAAATCTAAATTTTAAGGGGAACTATGCCACAGCAAAAAAGTTTCGATGTGTTCAGTTTTTCTATTCTGATGGAGTCTAGTTGGTTTAAAGTTGCACAAAGAAGTGTTCATCACAGTAACGTTAAACGGGCACAATTAACCAAGTTAACGTTATCAACTGTTACCTGGTGCTGCTGAAAACGGTTACGTGAAGGTTGAGGTTAATCGCTGGCTTGTTCTGTATGAGTAAATTACTGAAATGTAGGCTAAACTAACAAGTTAAAGAACAATAGACTGGCTGCTAGCTAACATTAGCCACTCACCTTAAAATAACCACCCTCGTAGTGTGTATTTGGGGGTCCGAATATCGCTACTTCCCAGTTGTATAGGTCCGACTCGTCCACCAAAGTTATTTTGAACCCTTCGACCGGCTCATCTTGGAGACTTTTCATCTCCAGCATTAGTGCTTTTTGGGAACTGGCTACATGATGTCCATGCTGAGCCATATTCCACGGCGATTTATAGAAATATATCAGCGACCCACCACAGCTGTGACGGCGAAGGACAAAGCTAGCTCGGTACAAACAATAGCTAACAGTAGAAGAACGGAGCTCTTCGCGCAGGAACGGTTGGTTTCCGTTTGTGTGTGGTTCCAAAACAGGATCTTAAATCGCGACTGGGATTTATTTGGTCAGAGCTGGTGCGCCTTCCTCTGTTGTTGTGAACAATCCAGCGAAGCCCCAGTTATTAACGACCATCTGAATCTACCATTTTCAAGTCAGAAGCACTATTTGCCTTATTTCCGGTGACAGTTTTCGAAATAAAGACCCCTAAGTATCAGTATGTGCATACATTTTCACCCATCTTTCACCTTCACTGTATGTTTAGGCCTATGTATTTATTTAGTTGCCACATTCACCCCAGTGTCGTCGAGGTGTTTTTATTTTGTCAGTTTTGTTTCGAATTTCCTAACGCTTAATGTTTGCTCTAATTACACTATTTCACCCAAACTGCTTCATTCATTAAGAACTAACAGTTCCCGTTTTCAAAAAATTATGATAAAGCTAAATGTTGCCTTTTTAAAAATTCTGAGTAGTTTAACATCCCTAAGTGTCCATTTTTGCATATGCTTAGAGGAAAATACATTTCAAGTCGGAGTCTTGTTTTGAAAGTCTGCACCGCAAGGCTATCTCATCCCGGTTATCTTGGCTATCGAATGCTAGTCTACCTCATTTTATTTCGGGTGTGCTACTGTACATAAAAGGATGTTGTCCCAAAGACATGTGCGTGAAAACAAACAAGTTTTTCATAAAACAATAAACCTAAAACCTGAGGCTAAGCCTGCTCAACTTTTTCAGCTGCTCGCTGTCAGTCAGTAGAGGTCTCTATTACTTCTTCTGCCAAGCAAGGCTTTCTGGGAATTGACGTTCAAAGGAGCACATCTAGCTTTATTGATCAAGAGACAGGTGTTAATTTGCCAAGAGCATCCCCTGTGTAAAAAAATATAACGACCACCTGCTTCATTTACACACACACACACACACATTCATTACCCCAAGGTTTCTCTCAGTTAATACACAGAAAAACTGTTGGCGTATTTGTGGATATTTATTGGTTCACTGTAACACAAAAAAGGACTACAGCAGCTTCTTACAGCCTTTATTTTTCGAGTGGAATTTCTTTAAAGGGAATGTAATTTATGTTGTCCCCTTTCAAATACGACATTGTAGAGCTTGCTAACTGAATATTAAGAAAGAAAAAGTCAGGAGCTTGAAAAATCTGTCATATGAGAGTATATTTCAATGTCACAAGCCAAACTTGGTAGAGTAAGTCACTACAACTGAACCAACAGAGCATTAAGACAGCAGGTTGCCTCTCACTGCACTGCTTCACATGACCTGTTCCACTATTATTGTGAGCCCCATGTCCTCAGTGGCGCGACACCAAACATAACCCCCTTCCTTCCCCTGTGATTAATAATTTAAAAACATTCAATGATATCACTTCTTTTAATTGTCTGCACTTAGAATAGATAAAAACACAATACCATCAAAAATAGAGAATGGTCAAGAAAATTTCATTTAAAAAAAAAAAAATCTCAAGAAAAACAAAGGACAAAATGGAATGATAAGTCTTTGTTTGTGTAAGCATGTCCATGGAAAAGAAAAAGGAAAATAAGAAGTGTACATTCCTAATCATGCAATATACAAATTGTAATCTAATAGTATGCACAGAATGATTAGTATTAGGACAATGTATGATTAGGGAAGTTGTTTCTCAGATTCACTGATGTCATTTTCAGAACAGGGAGTACACAAATAATTGTTTTCTACTGACATTCCTGAAAAACAGTTGATCACCTCTGAATTCAGACTCTACTACCGAAGATCTAGGGGAATGGCTGACCTGACCTTCAGGTCACAGACATCATCATATTTCTTATCTACAATAGCAGACAGATGTGAGGGGACCTTACTATTATATATGAACAGAGACGCTACCGAGTCAGTTTTTATCTTGCTACTACAAAGTTTCGTTGAACTGGACGGGGTAATTGCTTTAACCATGAATGACCCAAATGAAAACATCAAATATCTCAAAGAGAGTTCTAATAGGTTTTTTTTTTTTTTTTAAAAGACTCCTCATAACGCACAAAAAAGTGGCAAGGCAGTTTCTGGAGGGAAAAAGAAACAAGAGGGGTTTATACGTGTATGGGTCAGCGGGCCATTAGTACAGGTGGAGCTTTTGTGACGCATCAGAATGGCACAGGTGCAAATGTTTCACATGAGGATAGACAAAACAGCACACTGCTGCTGCTGGCAGAGGGGATGCTTCCCTACAGTGGAAGCCACATTGATTAATGCTGATTCAGAGGGAGCCTAAAGCCACTGACCAGTTAACAGCATCCGCTTAGATAAAACAAATTTTAGCAATCTTATATGCAGACCAGCAGGTTTAAAACCAACAGTAGAGACAGGTTTAGAGTATAATTGTGGTGTCCTTGTCACAGGTTGTCTTTTTTCAGAGAGTGGACAGGACAGTGATGTAACAGAGGACATCTCTTTATGTCAGATTATTCCATCAATGTTGACCAAGTGAGGGCCTTTAGAACCACAGTGCCTTAGAGAAATAACAGCATCCTGCTTTACAGTATTATTACATCTTCTGTACAGTAACCAAACCAAGAACATGAGAATACAGGTGGCTTTGTCAGGTGTAATAGAAATCTCACATTACACTGTACACTTCATTCTTTCATTCCATTACTCTATTGTCCTCATATTCTTCTTGGATTCACAAAAAGGAATGATATGTTGAAAATCCTGGGTGGTGGGGTGGTCAATCTGCAGCTTAGCACTGTTAGATCAGCGAACAGATGTACTCAGGGGAGAGGTGGAGCTCTACAAGACTTATGAAGCACTGGAGTAGGTCAGACTGCAGGGCTAAGGCACAGAGCAAAACTACTGAACTACTGTACAATCACCCGTAGAGACACAAGGATTCGGTTTAACTAACACCAGCAGATCTGCTCTGAGCCTTGCCAAAAGGCAAGTAGGGCAACAGCCCTGATACAACTTTAAAACCCATGCCTTATATGTAGCTTTGGTTTCATCTCTGCTCTACTGTCACTCCAGTTGCCCAGTGTCTGGTCTTCTCCAGGCACCAGGTCAGTGGTGGGTGAGCAGGTTACAGTGCCCATCTAGTCTGATAAAGAGTGAGTCACCTGGTTTTTTCAGGCCTACACAGATGAGCAGCACACACACTGATTTTTAGTGAGCAATAAGAAGGGGAGTAGACGAAGGCGCAGACAGGCTTCAGACAAAAAACAAAACAAAAAAACAAACAAAAAAAAACAAACCAAAGACAAAAACTTCAAAACAGTAAAAATACAATTCAACCATTAACAGCAAAAGTCCAGTTGTCAACATTACATTACATGACTGTCACAGATTCCCGACAGAGTGGAGGGTGGGAAGACGCACAGGAAAGAGCAGAGGACGCTGGGCGTCCAGAAACAGGAGCTCAGTCAGAGTCAGGAAGAAACGGGGTGGCTGTTTGAAAACTAGGAAGTAAAAATGAAAAGTGCACTGCAATGAAGATGAAGCGTGTACACAATGAGTCTGTAAAACAACATCAAGTATGAGGGAGTGACCACAGAGCGCAGAGTGCAGAGGGACAAAGTGTGGGGCACTGGAGAAGCAGAGAAGGGGAAAGAAATCTTGCAAATCTGAGGACTAATAAATAGGGCGATACTGGAGGTGCCAGCCGCAGTGTTTCGTAACATGATTATGTTGTGTTTCAGTGAAGGAGGGGTGGAATGGAGGGGTAGGGTGGGGGGGGCACCCTGGGGCTGTCAGACACAATCAGCACTGAGAGAAGGTCTGCTTGATCTCATCCAGCACATTCCCAAGCAGCGTTGGCTCGTCGCATTTAGCGTCAATGGACACAGTCTGACCAGACTGGAAAAGAAAAAGAGAGAGAGGGACAAAGTCAGGGTCACCACCTGAAAACTTATCAACTTCTGTTACACTAATATTTAGGTTATGAGTATCAGTTTTGTCACTTACAGTTTTGACCAGCAGACAGACATGGTGACCCTGGATAGACCTGCTGTACATGGAGGCACAGGAGTCGATCCTCTCCACAACTAATCAAAGATGAAAAATAAGCAGTGACAACAATGCATCATATCATAATTAATGTCAATATTATTGAATTACCAAAACTTAGTACACATTTAAAATATTTCCCTCTAATGCATGTACATTTCTATGCTGTAGTTTCCTGCACGTGAAGTAGTACAACTTTCAGGTGCCCTAATGTTTTAAACAAGTGCGTTACTTAAAAAAGTCCTGATGCAAATGTACCAGAGAAGTGGTGGTGGAAGCAGATCCTGGACAGAAGGTGGTGGAAGGACATGTTAACTCCCTCCAGTCTGACAGAGCTGCTCTTCAGGTCTCCAGATTCCAGCAGCTTTGCGAACGCATCACTTAGAGAGCAAAATAACAAAAACAAGTCAACTTTGGATTTCTTCTTTACCAAAATCTGACAAAGAGCCAAGACAGCACAAACAGAACGGCATGGTTGTGGTCAAAGTCTATGAAGATTTGAATTGTTCCCAGAGCACAATCTTTTTAATTTAAAATTTCACACTCATCTTAAAATGAGTGCTGTGAAATTTACTGAGATATTTATGCATCTCAGAAGATGCCCTGTTTCTATTCTGGATGTTCTACAAACTTATTTCTAGTGCCATGCTTGAGCCAAAAAGTCAACACTCAGCCTACAAACTCTCCCACACCAAAGCAGACTGTAATGATGTTTTCTATGAGGAAACACTGTAAGAGGAGTTTTAGCAAAATCTTCAAAAGCTTCAATGACTCACTGATACTTTATTATGAGTGCTGGAGTGACATTAACCAACCTGTAACAAGGAGTAGTGATTAGGTAGGAGGTGCAGGTGAAGTGCAGTTTGAAGTCCAGTTTCTCATGAGTGGAGGAGTCTTCATTCTGTGGAATTGCAGGAAAACAGCACATTAAAAACAAAGAAATGTGACACCTGTGTGATTCCTTCTTTGGTCACTGAAGGTGGTAAGAATCCCTCATGTTTAAGTATACACCTTATCTACCACTATGCCAACCCAGAGCATGGTAACAAATTGAGTATGACAAATAAACACAAATGATTGATAACTGAGCCCCATTCCAAATGTACCCAGCAGCCGCAGGTTTAATATTAGTGCATGAAAATCGTCATCCTGAATCTTATCTATGTTCTATTTGCATTTCAGAGCCATTTTGAATTCTACACAGTAGGAAAAGCAGCAAAGTAAATGCAGAGAGGCATCTTAAAAGTGACAACAGCTGTGCAAAATAATATGAAGGCAAAGCTTGTTCTGAATCCACAATTAAGTGTGCTTTTGTGATTCTTCTGCAATTTTATGTCTTTTTCATTAGCTTTTGTTTTGTTCTTAGTATACATAGTGCTCATGTGTGTTTTCCTACTAACCTTGACTATGAAGGTGAGGGTTCCCTTCAGCTTCTGTGGCATTACGATGCTCTGCACAGTGAAGACAAATCGTGCCTCATTGGAAACTCCTACAACACATAAGAGAAGCTCTCAGCGTCAAGTAATTAAACTCCACCATTTTAAAAACTCAATCTGCACTAAACAATGCGGATATCACACCTCACATACAAATTTTAAGTTGTTGCTGAATCATCTTTAACTCGTTAAAAAGACATGCATTTATTCAGAACTGTACAGTAAAAACAACACCACTACAATTACCATGAAAATGCCTATGTTGTATGCACTATTGTTTTGGTAAGCAAATATTATAATAAAGGGCACCTATTACACTCATTTCCAACCTCATATTTTCATTCTTGGACTATACTAGAGTAGATTTATGTGATTTAAAGCTCAAAATAATCCCTATTTATCTTGTGCTGGGCCTCACTGCAGCCCCTCAGTTAATCCTCTGTCTGAAACAAAATGTTTTAGCTCCCTTCCACCTGCCTTTAAGCCAACTTTCTTCTGACTGGCTGCCCCTCACAAATACTTTGAACTCTCAGGGATTACTTACACCTACACCGGCATGTTTGTGTATGTGTCAGGAATTAAAGAAATGTATAATAGGGACCCTTTAAAAGTCGAAAATCTTTCGATAATAACTGACCAGGAGGAAGCTGGAAGGGGACAGTGAGGCCATCATGTGGACCTGACCCTTCTGGCCTCTGCAGCTTGGAGTTCAGAGAGTCCAGCACATTGAACTCCATGGATTTGAGGAAGCTGTCACTCTTGTTTTCAAATATAACAGATACCACCACTTGACTGCCATCCTGTAGGTTCCCTTGGATGTCGCACACCTTAGTGGGAAGGGGGGGGATAACTTTTGTTAAACATATTTTGGGACTGTGAGTTACTGTTCAAAAATCAAGTTGTCTCATCTTTCCTCTTTACACCGTGTTAACAGGGCAAATCAGAATCATTACCCCAACACCAGAGCACACATCTCCATTTCCAAGAACTGAACACAGATAATCACAAGGACATTCTCATTCTCAGAAACTGAGCACCGCTGCACTAGAGAAACATTAAATTAGTCTGCCCAAGAAGTAAGTCTGTGAAGAGCAATGAGAGCAGAGAGAGAAACACATCTAGGACAAAACTTTAACCAATACCTGATCAGCATCCTCCATCATCTTTAAAGAGAGGGAAAGAAAATGAGAAAACTGTAT
>VUQI01030453.1:6628-37587 GCA_015106735.1 Paratilapia polleni | reverse complement strand
TTATAAAAAAAAAAAAAAAAAAAAAAAAAAAAAAAAAAAAAAAAAAAAAAAAAAAAAAAAAAAAAAAACTCATGAAGAGATGAGGGCAGGACAGGGTGTGAGAGAGAGAAAGGGGGGGCGACTCAACCTGGGTGTTAGAGGGCACTGGAGCGTTTGAGAGCCAGAAATCCAGGTCCGACACCTAAAAGAGGAAGGGAGGGAGAGGAGTGCGAGGAGGTGAGAGGGTTGAGGGCCAAACAGGTTCTGTATCTTACTACTATTCATGAAAATGGATACAGAGAATACACTGTCCTATTTCATGAATAAATCAAGTATTTGGCAAGAGACTGCACAGTCAGCTACGAGGAAACTGATACTTGATCACTGTAGCTGATTGAAAGAGGCTGGGAAAAAGCAATGGAAGTGTTGAGTTAATGAAAATGATCAAACATGTCTGCTTGCCTTTAACCATTTGACAGCAGTTGCAGAATACCATTTCTAATGGTATTCTTACACCATTTTTATGAGGAATTCTAGATCTGATAATTAAAATCAGTTTTTGGATGTTAGATAAACTGTGCTGCTAGTTAGGAAACAGTCTTGCTCGAACATGTTATGAAGGCATACCTCAGCACTTGTTGAAGTGGGCTGTGCTGCCACCTCCTTTGTTTCTTCTGATTGGACCACAGGCTCTTCTGCCTGACCCCCAAGGAGATCCTCCTCCTTTTCTTCATGTTTGTGTTTTTTCTTCTTCTTCTCTTCTTTGCTCTTCTGCAAAAACAGGAGAATATATTCCATCTTGTGTCAGTCAGGTTGAAAACCACAAACATTGAGTCATCACATTGTTCCAGCGTAGCTGACAGCTCATTGCTGTTCTCCCCTCACTCAGAGCGCTTGACGAATCTGATTTACTGCTACTTACAGAAAGTGGAAAATGTTGTTTCCAGCATCTTAACCTTACCTTCCTATCCCTGTCTTTGTCCTTCTTCTTCTCCCTCTTTTCTTTGCTGCTCTTCTTCTTGGGGTCCTGTGACGTGGCATTCTCTGCCTCCCCATCCTCTGCTGGGCTTTTTGGAGCCCCTGCTGCACGGTGTGACCTGACTGGTAGCTTCTCGCTGTCTGCAAGCGGCCTGTACAAATAAAATATACAGATACATTTTTTCACTTTACTTAGATAAGGGCTTGGGAGGTGATTACGATACTCCTGGGTTGCATCATCTGAAAAACACATTCAACTTTTTCGCATTCTTTGTTTAATTTGTTAGAGGTGAACAAGGCATGTAGGGTGCAGCAATCCACCATTCTCAAGCATTTTCTGCACTGTGAAGCAGCCAGGTCTCATTCAAAGCACTGAGATAAGTCATTCCTCTAGCAGAGCTCTAAGCACTGGACATTTCCAGACCACTACCCAATAAATTCCTCCATACTGAATTGATAAGAGCTGTTAAATTTGTTTTCTAAAAGCCTGGATCTAGGAGGTAACAACATGCACCGCAGCCCCCTGCTGGAAATTCTCTATAAAAACAATACTCTCTGTCATTAATCCCTACTAGGGTAATAACACATTTAATCTTCTAATTTATTCAAATTTTCCAATTTAGCTTTACGCTTTTAGCTTTAAATTTCTAGAAGTGAGTAGTCTTGTTTTTTTTTTTGTCCCATTTTAGTTTAGTATTACAAGCCAAAAGAAAGACTTCCATATGTGTTTTTGTAAGGAAACATGAATTATTAAGAACAAAACTGTTTAGAACATCTCCTGCACCATCTCATCATCACACTATTAAAATTATCTACTTTCTAGCATTGGTTTAAGGCTACATGTTTTTCCACTGAGGGCAGGCAAAGCATATCCACTTAAAAACAGCTGGAGACAGTCTGGAGTCATGCCAAGTCTACTATACTCAGCTGAGCAGAGCCAAGAGAAAACAAGAATTACAGTATAGCATCTAACCCCTGGGATAGGTTTCTAAAAGCATGTTGATGCTGATTGCCCTGTACAAGAAAATGAAGGGCCAAAATGCTTTTAGGAAACTATTCTGGGAATTCAAGGGCTGAAAGATTAAGTCCTGAGAACATCAGCAGCAGCCAGTTAATTTTTTTTTCTAGGAAATCATTTTTTCCCTTTCCTTTAAGGACAGATAAATCATAGAACAGCTTGTTCAGAAATAGAGATGCTGATATTATCAAGCTTAGTCAAAAACATTTAAAAAGAAAAAAAAAAAGCAGTTTTAAGAGAGAAGGGATACTACTATCATTATGCATCACTAGGTCAAATGCTACAATTAAAGAACAGATCGAAGGGAAAAAGAGCAAAAAGGGGAAGCGGGAACTTTAAGCTTCAAATGAGTAAGGAACAGACAGCTATATTAGTGAAAGGAGCGGGACAGCTATTTGGAGAGCGAGGCAAAGAGAAAGACACGGAGGCGATCTTTGTACAGTCAGAGGCCAGGTCCTGTGGCTGGGGTGCTACTCACCTGCGCGCAGTTGTTTCCAACAAGCTGCCCACACAAAGAGGCAGTAATGGGTGTGTGTAGGCACAAAAAAGAGGGAGAAGAGAAAGCAGAACGCCATGAGGAGGAGTGCGAGGAAGGAGAGGGCCAGTCACTTTGGCTTTAATGCTGTGGTCAGAAAGCTTGAGGAGTAACTGCTGAAACTACAGTTAGATCAGGAAATGTTTGGACAATGACACAATTTTCATCAGTCTGTCTCTGTACACCAAAAGAGATTTCAAGAGATTTGAAATGAAAGAACTGAGATGCAACTGAAGGTCAGAGTTTTAGGTTCAGTTCAAGGAGTTTAAGAAAATTACAGCATTAACCTTTGTGGAAATTTCATATATTTTTATACAAAAGTCCTCTATTTTCAGGAACTCACATGGAAATGGACAAATTGATATAATCAGAAATAAAACGATCATTGTGGAGAATCCTTTTTTTTTTTTCCGTTCTGTTTTTTCTTCTTTTTATACCTAAGTTATATCTGGCTGTCAATACAATGTCTTTGTTCCGCCACTTCAATTTAACCTCAAAGTCTGCTCTTCAATTGCATCTCGATTTGTATACATTTGAAATTAATCAAACAGGAAAAATCTACTGAAATGAAAATTGTGTCACCGTTCAAGCATTTCCTGACCTAACTGCACTTCAAATTAGAAATCACTCATATTTAAAACAGATACACAAAAGCTTTAGTGTTCCTCAGCAACAACTTTGGGCTGAAAACCTAAAATTTCAATGACTGTCTGACTGGTTTAATTAGATATCAAAAGTTAACAACTTAATTTTAACAACTAAGACTCACTTGTCCAGATCAATGTCCAGGGCTTTGTGAGGGTCATTGGGGTCTTTGTCATCATCATCACTGGGTAAGGCATTCTGTAGCAAAGAGAGGGCAGAATCAATAAAACATATGCAATAACTTGCTTAAAAAAAATCTATAGGCAAAACAACGTATTTGTTGAGCTATTGACTTCCAATCTTCGCTCTCTCAGCTAAGAGACCAATAAACTGAGCAGTGATTGTGGTATTTAATTCTTGACCACCGAATTTCCCCTCACCCTCAACCGGTCGCAGCAGATGGCTGCCCCTCCCTGAGCCTGGTTCTGCCGGAGGTTTCTTCCTGTTTAAAGGGAGTTTTTCCTTCCCACTGTTGCCAAGGGCTTGCTCATTGGCGGTCGTCTGACTGTTGGGGTTTTCTGTCTATATTGTAGGGTCTTTACCCTAAAATATAAAGCACTTTGAGGCGACTGTTGTTGTGATTTGGCGCTATATAAATAAAATTGATTTGAATTGAATTGAATTTTTTTGTTTTTTTGCACAAAACCATGTGGGAAGCTGTCTTCTGAAACTTCTTGGAAAAGGACATACATTTTCAAATAACCTTTGGCAGGTGAACCATGGTTCATCCAATCACCATCTACCACAGGCCAACTTCACCAATTTAACCAATCAGATTAACAAACTATAGGACAAAGAGAGCACAAAAGAGGAAAAACAAGCCACATTCTGTGGTACTTTAAACATCAGAGAGAGCAGCTAGTGTAGGTATGTAGTCAGCATGTCAGTAGATGGTTCTTTAAGTCTTTTTAAGGAAAATTTACACATAAAAGACACTTGTGCACATAAAAGAATGCCACACCTTATACATGCCCATAGCTGCAGCAACATTAGTTCTTCATAGATAACATTGATTCATCCTGTGGAGCTGTTATTTGATTGTAATCTCAAGAGAATCCAGCTACCTCACAAGGTAATATGTCTTAATTACTGTACATGTCAATAGTGCTCTTGTATCAACTCTCACTCCTAGAAGGGGATAACAAATATTCAGCACTGGAGGTTTAGCTACACTACACTAATATTTCAGACAGATTTCTCTATTACAAGAGATAAAATACCTCGAGAGACTTCCATGTTAAATTAATGAAATAAACTTGTGACAGTAATGCTCAACAAGGTTTGTACTCTACAGCAAGAGTGTCAGACTCATTTTAGTTTGTGGGCCATTTACAGCCCAGTTAAATTTCAAGTGGGCCAGACCAGTTATTAACCTATTAAAAACACCTCCAAGTGTAAATACATTCTAAACCACCAATTCATTTAAAAAAAAAAACAAAAAAAAAACGTCTGGAATTTCTTAAGGAATTAAGTGCAATTTCAACGTGTCAGTTTTTATGTATTTATTCAGTCTAATGCCATCAAAAAGAAACACTACTGTCAAAGAATCAAAGAAGCGCATTAGCGTGGCATCTTGGCTTTCCCACCTTACACAATGCAAAGCCATCCGGTTGGTCGGATTTGACCCTTTGGCAGACCCACTGCCATATGTTTGACAGTCCTGGTCTGCAGCTCTGCTAGCAGCTCTTTGAGGCTGAACTCAAGCTTTGTGGTGCTCTGAGCTAGTTGCTTGCATGCTAACATTTTCTCATATGGAGTAAATAAAAAAATTACAACAGAAGCTGGTGGTAAAATTAGTTAGGCTGTTGTTAGCTTGGCAGGTATTTGGTAATAAACCATGTTAATGGAGTGTCATGATGATGTGCTAGATGAAAAGTCAGATCATCAGTGTGAACAAAGTTCACTTTCAGACAAACATGGCCACACTTTATAGCAATCTATGCAATATTTGTCAAGGCATATTATGCAAAATACAAGCTATTAATAGTAAATAAACTATAATAGTTAAGTGAAAACTAGAACAAAAAAAACAAAAAAAACAAATGGAAATCAACAAAGTCATAACACTGGGGACAGAAAATGTTTCCATAACATTTCACGGCTCTCAGTCTAGTTGTTCAGACATTGCTTGCTCTGAAGCTACACCACTACCTTGGCTAAGGATTCAAACAAAGAAAAGCAACATCAAAAGCTTTAGAATTAAAAATTTATGAAATATTTTTATGAAATATTTACCTTTACTTGCTCTTCATCTTCATTCTCTGCATCTGCTAATATTTTATCTTAACCTTTCCTGCCTTGTATTTTTCTTTTTAGTTTTGCTACATAAGTCCTTGCTGTAGTGTGACTTTGACCCTTCCTCTCTTTATTACTAATTAAGAAATGCAAGTCTCGGGTGCAGGAATTTTATTTTAAATTTTCTCTGACTACAAACTGTTCCCCTAACCATTAGTGCAGACTTTCATGCATTGGTCAGAGTGTGTGGGTCGAAGGACATCAGGCAGATGGCCTTTTCTTCCTGTTGGTGGTGAGCAGTGGGGGCTATGTAGGTGTAAGAAGGAATGTGCAAGGACAGAGAAGTCTTTGACCAAGAGAAAAGTTTCTGCTTATTAGGTCACCCATCTCTCCCCATGCCTGTCTGTCTCACTGCTTCCCCACCTCCATCTCTCTTCCTGGGTCTTTATTTTATTCGTCTCTGCATCCCAAACTTATCTCTGCACTCTCTGCCATGCCAATCAACAGACTGAGTAAATAATGTCAACACTCAGTTACCCGTAGTGGCAGGTTTAACAACGTGAATCTGAACCTTGATTTATAACAACGCAGGAAGTTACATTATTAAGGTAGGCAGTGCACATTGTTAAAAAAACTGTGTTTATTTGCAAAGCTCCAGTAATGAAAGTAAATCCTTGCTATCTTATTGCTTCTCAGCGATATCTGAACTACAGTCTTGATTCCTTCAGATTAATATCAACATGTAGACTTGGTGTAGCAGCACGGTGGCTTTGATCCTCTGATGTTTTATCTGCACAGTTGAACTGTCTTTTCTCCTTTGTTGTGTGAAATCCAGCAAAGCTTTGTGTGCTATCTTTTATCGTCTTCAGCTCCTTTGATTTTACATTCACATATTGTCTGGAAAATGTTCTTCCAGGTTGCTTTGGCTTGAGTGGTCAGAAAAAAAGAACAAAAGGCAGATATGCTGTATGCACTGTTAACATAACTGGGGCAATTTTTCAAGTGTTGAGATATGATTTCTGCAGGAAATAGTCATAAAAATATCGAGATGAGCGTTGTAGCCATAGCAGCAAGACGAATATTGTCTGTGTCACTTTGTGGCATGTCAGTGAAATCTCAGCTGGTTTTTCAGCATCTTAGGAAAACACGCAGTACATATGCTTGACTGAGCAACGCCACATCCAATCAAGGCCATAAATAATGCATGTTTAAAGCTTGACTCATGTTTTTGAAGTTCAAAGCGAGAGACAGAACCACCTAATGTCTTGCACTGTGGGCTGATACATGCCTGCCTGATGCATATGTGTGCCTATGAGACAGAGATAATACAGATATTTGCATTAAATGACTTGTGTAGACATCATTTATCTTTTATCAGTTATCTTTCAATTGACTGCAGCAAAAAATAATAAACTTGTTTAAAAATAATATTTAAACAAATTTATAAATACATTCTTACAGGTGCAATGACGTATGAGGTTGTGTCTTTATATAAAATCCTAGCAGCTGTATAAGAAAAAGCTGAAGAAGAGAGAACTGAGGTCCCCGACAAGGCTGGCTGTCACTCAGTTCGTGCCTCACTCCCGAAACAAACCTCTCTCAGAGCTATCTTTCACCCTCGGGGTATTCCCTTGATGTTTGCAGTGGCGTGGTTGATGGTTGTCATTGTTCAACTCCATTTCACATCTTGACGAGGCAGCTTTCCAAGGCAAACAAACAATCATGTTTCCCTTCTGCTCTTCAAACTACATTGTGTGGCAATGTGTGTCTTCTGTTTCCTCATTTGCATTAATTTTTATTCACAAACACTGCAGTTAAGTGAATCAAATCTATCCACATAATAGATAGGCTTTATTATACTTTCTTATTTTTGCAAGGTGTTGGATATCTAGTGAGGTCTTTGTAGTGCAAAATGCAGAGTCACACGTGACCTCTGATTACCAGCAAAGGGAAAGAGACACTGAGAGCAGAAGAGAGTGGGAGAGATGTGCAGGGTAGTGCTGATTCATACAAGATTCACCTACACTAACAGGAGCTGTCTGTGGAAGAAAAGAAAGGGAAGGAAGCCGGGAGATAACAGGAGACAGGAGTGAGGATGAGATGGTTATTATGATTCATATGAAATAGAAAAAAAAATCCTCCAGCCAATCTGAAGTTAGATGGTCTGCTGAACAAACTGGAAAGATAGAGAGAAGAATAAATCTATGGAGGATGGAAAGGAGAATAAATATGCAGGCAGAGGAGTGTAAGGATAAAGAAAGGGGATGAGTGGGCTGAAAGCAAGTCTTTTCTTCCCTCTCACTGGGGAGTTATTCACTCAAATGTTGAAAGTGCAACAAAAGTTCTGTCTTCCTGGTTCATATTAGGCACAATTAGGCTTGAGAGTGAAGTACTCTGCAACCAGAGATGGCACTGCCAGGACCTCCACCACTGTCCGCTGCCCAGTCTACAAGGTGCTGAACCCCATGGGACCTCCTGCTACTGATAGGCCCACAGGAGGGCAGGCCTATGTTTCTCTTTTGGGCTGTGCCCAACCGGGCCCCATGGGCTAAGCCCCGGCCACCAGGCGCTCTCCCTTGAGGCCACCCCAGGCCTGGCTCCAGGGAAGGGTCCCGGTAACCCTACCTGGGAGAATGTTACCGGGACCCTTCCCTGGTGGTTGAGGTGCATCAAGCATTTTCCTAGGATGTCTCCTGGGTGCCTCTTAAGTGAGGTGTTTCATGCATGTCCTACCAGAAGGAGTGCCCCAGAACAGACCCAGGGCATGCTGGAGAGATTAGATCTCTCAGCTGATTTGGGAACACCTCAGTGTCCCTCCGGAAGTGCTGGAGGAGGTGGCCGGGTAGAAGCACGTCTGGGTGTCTCTCCTTAGAATAAAATGTCGGGAGAATAATTTTGCAACGTTGACCGAGGTTGTCCTTTCTCAGAAGTACCACACAGCAGGAGATAGTTCCCATCAGATGCATTCTCACTACTGAAAATACTGTGTGGTTTAAGCAAGGGAGCTGTCTGCCTAGAGCGTACAGGAGGCAGGATGCAGCCACTATCAAGCTGGAAATTAACCAGACTAGTACAGTACCTTGGTTTTTCTCACACCGGTGCAATCAAACATGACATAGACTTTGTACTAGGGAACTCACAGGTTGAAGACCATTTAATGTCAGAGATGACTGTATTGGACTTTTGTGTTCTCACTTGAACTTCTGCAGGATAATCTTTAGAAAAGGTTGTAATGCTACTAGAGGGATGGAACTTCTATCTTTCAAAAGATATTCCCTCATTTGGCGTTTTGATGGTAGTGTAAAAGAGCATCTCTCACAGATGTTCAGCTGTGTTGAGATTTAGTGATTGGGAAGACCTTAGCATCATTTTCACACTCAGCAAACCATTCAGTGACCACTTGTGACTTCCAGATAGGGGCATTGTCATGCTGAAAGAGACCACTCTGATCAGGATAGAAATGTTTCATCACAGGGTAAAGGTGATCACCCAGAAGAACTTGTATTGAAGCAGTGATCCTTCTCTCTAGGCAGTCAAATAGACCCATTTTATGCCAGCAAAATGCCCACAGCAACACCACTAGATCTTTTTAATGCAGGGGTCCTGGGTTTTGATTTTGTCATTAATTTGTCACTACTTTGTACACGTGTATTTAGAATAAAAGTATGCATTCAGCAATCTGACTGACTTTTCTCCATTAAAGTGAAATGAATTATTGTAATGATTCAATGATTTTTAGACTATTTTCTTGATTGAATCATTTAATCCATCAGGAAATAATGGAATTTCCATCCCTGTTATCACAGTCTTCAAATGTCTTTGCTTTGTCCAATAAACTGTCCAAAAATCACATAAAAAAAATCTGTGCAGACCAATGACTGCCTGTGTGGTGGGGTACATGCAGTTTTTTAGTATAGCAGAATCTTGTGTGTGCTGTTTTTATTTTTGTTTGTTTGTTTTTTTTAATGATACTATCACTCCAGATTTGCTGCTCTATAGTTATTAAATTCATTGAAAAAGTAAAAAAAAAAATCTGATTCTGACAGCTGCACCTTTGAGAATCTTTATAGGCCTAACTAGTTTCAACATAGTCTTGGAAATTGCTTAAGCTGGTAGAGTTAACCACTGACTCTTCACTGACTTATTTTGATAACTGCATACTTGTGTGAGTAATGAGTATAGTATTATGTCCTTGTGCTGCCTTAGGTGGATGTTTGACTGCTGCTGTAAGTGTTAAGGGTTGGGTTCTCCTGTGGGGGAGATAAGATCGACCAGTTTTAAAACAATCTGATAAAAGCCTTCTGACCAATACAGGGGAAGCTGCTGGTCATGCTGTGTGACCGTGTATTTCTGTGTGTGATATAAAGGCTGAGGGTGTAAGCTCAGATGCCCAGCTGCTGCAAAGGTAAAGGTTGTGAAATGAACACAAAAGACAGGAAGCCTCCAAGAGCCGAGTGACCGAACACGAGATTTATCGTGACCTGTGACCCTGGAAAAGCTTCTCCTGCCCTGAATGCCACTTATTACTCTGTGTGTGTATTTGTGCGTGTGATAGCCTATGTGTGCTTGTGTGTGTGAGCGGCCTCCTTGATATTTTCCTCCTAGCTCCATCAAGGGGATTGCACCTCTTCATATCTAGCCTCAAATACCCCCTCACTCTAAAAGTCTGTGAAAAAAAGAGGCTTTTGCCTGTGTTTGTTTCCCAGAGTTTAATGGAATGGAATAATGGCATAAAAACTGCTGGTGTCTTGTGATTCAGGGTTTCTGTCTTAGCTACAGGACAGAGTTATTACATCTGGCCCTGATTTGTTGACCAAGTTTTTGTGTGTTCCGTGCTTCACATTTTGGGACATTGTATATTAATGTTTACCTACACTGTTTTTAATAAGGTCGATCGATTTTTATTTATTTGTTTTTTTTTTTTACTAGAGGTAGACTTTATGTGGTCGTGATTGACTAACATTCAGTTGCTTGCTTGCTGCTTGATATTTTGAAGAATCTCCTCTCAACAGTCTAAATTTTCTTGTCTTAGATTCATTATTCATCTTCATATTAAGAATTAATGTGTCTTGTCTTAAAAGTGGCATGTCAACTGAGAGTTTTTTATTCCATTAAAAAAAATTTTTTAGGCCATCAAAAAAGGTTGGGAAATGAAAACATAAAATGGGTTTAAGACATTAAGCACACATTTTTATAGGTTTTTATGTTTGTATATACTGCTTTCAAGTCTGAGCAGTAGATCCAGGCTCGTCAGACGCCAAAACACATCACAACAGATTAATGCTGTGAAGAAGGAATTTAGTGCATTGGAAAGTCAGCGCTGTAGCACTGAATCTTTTATCTTTTGTTTCTTTCTCTGTTAATGTTGTGTTGCAACAGAGGTTGTGGGTTTTTTTATTTGCAAAAGCCTTGTGCATTTATACCCTTCCTCGGCTGCTCTACTGGGCTCATTAAAATGAAATAGGGGAGTGTGTTTTTTTTCTTTATGCACGGCCTTACACCTTCGTGCTTTCAGGCACAACACTGAGGGTAGATCAGAGTGCTGGTTCTGGTTGCACTTTGATACTAAAGCAGTAAAAAATGAGACTGAATTTGTAAGAATATGCATGGGTCACTTAAGTGCACATAGCAGAAGTGTAACAAATATATTGAATAAAATGAGTAATAATGTATCTGTTGCACTCCAGTTGTGTGAAATGGATAACTTAAAAAAAAAAAAAAAAAAGCATCTGAAAGTGTCCATGAGTTGAGTTAATGGGATGGAGTGGTTAAGCAGCAATTGCATTGCTGTCACACAAGAGTACCTCTGCCACCTTCAATGCTTTTAAATATAAGATCAGAATATGAAGTATCAGCAGTCCCGTTCAAACTCTTCAAAAGTGTGATACTGTAATACTCACCCGTGTGCACCCTTTTTTGTATCTTCTCTGTGTGTGTTTTTCAGCTGCGGGGCGGCCTTCGTGGCCGGGATGCCACTGTGTGCCGTGCCAGTCCACAGTGGACGGTGAAGGGCAGGAGGAGGGGTCCGAGTGTAGGAGACTGAGAGGGGGTGGCCCGAATCAAACAGGAGAAATGAACCTCTGCTGGAATGAGATCAAACGCAAGTCCCACAATATCCGGTAAGATCAGACTCACACTGATTTTCACGGAGGTCATAACAATTTGGGAAAGCCTGTAACCATCTGAATGGATGGATGTTTTCAAAGAAGTGTACTGTATGTACCTGGGAAAAGAGGTGGACTGCAGGGTTTTAGGGTGAAATGAACCTCTCTCGGTTGCTTGCAGTTGACACCTTCAGGTCTATGGTAACAAAATTGCTGATTGCACTTCTGAATCTGCAAGTTTTTCTCAAAAGGTATAAACATGCTTCTTTCAAGGCACAGATGATTGCAAGCTGCATCCAATCAGCTTATTTTTTTTAAAGGAACTGTTTTATTAGCATCATAGTCTAAACACATCCTGGTACACTAAGATTCACTCGGTTCAGCTTAATGTTTCTAAAGCCAATCATTTCTATCGAGGCACTGATAGGGCACAAAAAGATAGAAAAAGGAGAAACTACTTCCTGCCCTCTTTATAAGCACCTTCGAGGTGTGTAATGAAGTAGTAATGTAATGTTGGAATGAGCCTTCTGGCTTTTGGCATAACAACATCTATACAAAGAATATTGTACACAGACTGTTAGCTGGAATTAGATTGTACAGTATATATAAATAATGAGCGAAAGTTTTAAAATTGTACCTTTTATTTGTCATTTTGTGGATATCTGTGGAAAAAACAAGTTCATGTAAAGCAAGTCACACAGCAGAATTGAATTTAATGTAATATCCATTTACACTGTTCTTTGCTTGTTTTCCATTTTCCACCTAATGATTCTTCACGTTGCCATTCACTGTGTTCAGGCAATTAAAAGTATTGTCTGATAATGTGCTGTCACACAATAATGCATACTTCAGTTCTCCTTCCAGTCAGCTTATTAATTATTGATATAATATAGGTTAATACTGCCATTGCACAAGTTGCTCTCGAGAGATGTCCCAGTGCAAAACAATTACAGGGCGTTCATGTTATTCTTTGATGCTTAATTGGAAACTGTCTGGGCTTGCTGCATCATTTTTGTTTCTTCAATTCAACTGGCATCCTGTTTAGACAATTGGCCCCTTAATTGCTTACTTGACCCTGATGTATCTAGGAAGTGGGAGGGGGAGGTTAAGGAAGGATAGTTGTTAAATTGGGTAAGACAGTTTCCCCTGCAGTCCTGTGTAATGAGATCACTATAGATGGCCTGCAGTGGCTGTTTATACCCGAGCTACACTCTGACTTCATCAGGCTGAGAGAGAAAGAGAGGAATACAGGACGATGTCCACGGAGGGAGAAAGAGAGAGAGAGATAGAAATAGAGAATGGGTATTAAATCTTCACACGGGAGAGATGGTATGCAGGGAAATGGGAGTGGCAGGAGGGAAAGAAGAATATAAGAATGAATGAATGAATGAATGAGAAAGAGCTTTACTGAAGAGCTGTCTAACCTTGAGGGTGAATGCTGTCCAGATGAAACGTCTGACTGCGTTCAGTGCCAGCGGCTGGACAAGTGCAGACAACTGGCTTTATAATGGCCTGTCTGGCATTGATTGACAGGTGGTTGAGGCTTTGTTCTAATAAAGTCATGGGAGCTTCCTTCTATCCTTTAAACTCTCCTACATTATCCTTTATAGTATACTGTACCTTGACTGAACTAATTTAAACTTTCCCTGTTGTACTTTGCTATTCTTTTCTAAAGTCTGGCTAGCAGCTCTGTGAGGCTGTAATTAAGCAGGGCAGTGCTTTGAGCTAAATGCTCACAGTGACAATTGTGCACATTTGCAGTTGAGGTAAGCAGGTGTAAGGTTAACCAGTCTTCCAAGCTAAACAATTATATTGGCCTTTACTTCCTTCCATTGGAAACAATGCTTTTAAGGGTGCCTTAAACGACACATAGGCGCATTTCCACATTAGGAGGTAGGTGGGACTGTGCTTGCACAAACACAATAGACAGCTCTATTTTTCTATGTTTCTAGGTTGCAGAGGTCTCTAAAGGTGATGACACCAGCACACATATTACATGTTTTTCACACAGCCTCTAGGTTGCAGAACTTGTTGATAATAGTTTGTACAAATGACCTTGTTTTGTGTATGAGGACAGTGTTATGGTCTGCCATGTTAATGGGTTTTTTTAGGTTTATTTCTTGTGATTTTCATAATGTTTTTTCTATGTCTTCTGTGCTTCTCTGTCTGCACCTGCTTCTGTTTGTCTTTGTTGTTACTGCTTCTTATTATTGCTTTTCCTTTTGTGTCTGTTGTTTTACTTGTTTTACTTTCTGTCTTTGTCTGTTTTCCCTCCTTTGTTTCACTTGTGTTCAGTTAATGTTGCCTGTTTAGTTTTGTGTTTTGTTTAGTCCTGCCTTTCTCCTTGTGTTTTGTCAGTCCATCCTTTGTGCTTACCTGTGTGCATCTCCTGTGCTTCTTGTTCTGTATTTTGCTGTCCTTTGCAGGCCTTCTGTATTCATGGTGTTTTAGGTTTTTCTGTTTGGATTTGTGTTAAGTAATTAGCATCTTAGTGTTAAAAATGAGTCCCTGAACTTTGTGACAGAGGGTTTCAACATTATCACACTCGCAGATTTTCATTGCATAAAGTAGTATACTAATATTTACAGATTAAAACTAATGACAAATTGCTGCTTATAGAAATTGAAAATGTCATTAGCTTTGCAGGTATTTGAACTGACTGTAAACAGTAAATGGACTGGTACTCATATAACACTTTTCTACTCAGTTTGAGTACTCAAAGTGCTTTGTACTACATGGCTCATTCACCCAATCACACACACATTCATACAGCACTTCTATCTGTACTTAAGTTGCATCGGGGGCAACTGCAACTCTTGTGGAGCTACTTGATAGACAGTAGATGACCAAAGTGACTGAAGTTCATTCTTGTCAAACCATTTAATAACAGTTGAGATATTTTGGTCTGGACTAAAGTAATCAACTGACCGACACCACCATCCTTAGAGTGATGCCCCAAGCATAGCTTAAGAGTAGAAGAGGAAAAGCAGTTTTCCAAAATTTGCTGTTTATATGAAGGCTTCTGTATGCCCCTGTTTCTGAGAATTTAACAAATAAAGATAAGGAGTAAATAGTGTAACAAAATGCATTCTCTAACCATTTACAGACAGCAGTGGCACAGTGAATTTATCAGCATGACACAGTGTCGCTCAGCTAATTGGACTCAGTGCTGATAACAGAAGGTTAGGGGTTTGATCACTTTTTTGGCATCTTGCGTAGAAAATTGGCAAAATCATTACACCATGAGCCACTCCACTCACACTCACCAGCTGTGTAGCATGTGTTATTGACTACAAAACAGCACTTTGATGCCTTTGGCAAAAAATGTAGACATGCTGTTTTTATTGCTGTGTGCTTTGTACTCTATCAAGTTTTGGTTTAATGTCTTTTGCAGTACTGAGATAATAGACCCAAACAAGTGGACCACAACATTGAATTACTCTGTGTCTATCACAATCACTGCTGACTGATTATGAATATATATATATATATATAACAGACATTTATTACTCCAAGCATATTGCAGAGGCTATTCAACCATCTATAACAATTATATAAGAAAATACAGTATGAGAGTGTAGGAGGTTTCAGTGAATTTATGCTATTTTCACAGGAGAGACTCTCTGTGTTTTATAAAAGGATCAGTTGTTCTTTTAGTTGTGTAATTTATTCAGTGGACAATCAGAGAATTATCTTTGAATCCTTCATTTCTCTGTTTCTGTCCATTCGACTGGGTGCCTTTAATAAATTTAAAAATCGAGAAAAGGGAGCTTATGCTGCCTTTATTGAGCCATGATATCTCTGAATGAAGCATCTTTCAAAATTGTGAGAGGGGGAAAAATGTGAGGCTTGTGCAGCTGTCACATTCCATCTGTCTTTATACTTGAATGATCCATTTCAAAGTGAAAATTAATCCAGTTAATCCATGTGTGTTTCTGAAGCTATTATGGCTGTTTGTGATAGTGCTTCTACAGCACTTTGAAACAAATGGTACAAATGGGCTTGTGTGTAATTGACAGATTTCCCATCAAATTTTATACTTTATCAGGGTTCTCGGAGGATAAATTCCACTAGCTTTGGTGATCCTTTGGCTTTTCCTCTATGCCACCATGAGGTTCCTGTTTATGGCTTTTAGTAATATATTTGAGTGCTACTCTACTCACTGCCATGAAACTTGGTTCAGACATCCACGTTTCACATGGACGAACACTGCCTCCCCCTATTTAAGGCCTCTTTGTCTCACTATTTCTATAACTTCTCAAAACCTCTGAGTCTGACTCATTTGCCTGCATGATTCAATGTGACCAAGGCAACAAGTCTTCCAATGGTGTTTGTTCCTACCATTAAATGGACTGTTTCCATTTAATTGGAAAGACACAGCTACGTTAAGAGGCTGTTGGAGAAGAGTTAACACAAACGCACCTGACTTTTGAACAGGTTTGAGTCTCGTCCATTTTAAGTTTAATTTCACTTGCTGTTCACTTACGTTTTCACTCTTGGTTTGGTTAGCTGTAGGCACAAAAACTACAAGGTTGAGTGAGGGAAGCATCATGATTTGGGTTGAAATCAAGGGCATCACATTCAATGGAGAAGTTGGGCGGCCATAAAAATTAATAAATTCCTGGATATGTCCAAACTGGGACTGCTGATGTTTTGATTGAAAAATCATGGGCTTAGCCATGACCGGTGACAATTTAAAGTGAACTCTTCACAACAGGAATGAAAAATGTGTAGTAACATGACACTAAAAATGTCCTTAACTGTGGTGTTATTTGATTTAAAAGTTGTCAGTTATTTATACAGACACACTCACTGCTCTTGCCAGCCAATCATGTATATATTTTAAAGTGGAGTGGCACATCTGCTGTCCTCTCTCATCAAGACTTTAGTACAGAAAGAAAAAGATTCAGGTAATGTATTTAACAAATAACTTTATTTTGGAAAGCAAAGCAGCCTTAGCATTTAAATATTCTCCCCATTTTATGTTTGCTTGCTTTATTTTACCTAATCTCTTAGAGTGGATGGGAATAATGGAAATAAGGGCCCCTGGTTTAAATACACTTATTCACATGGCTGCTAGAGGCATCTTAATCTAAGTCGTAACACCTGCTTTCACAGACAACCTAGTTTGGTTGCTTTAGTGGGGGAGGACAGTCTCAATCATGGCGTATTTTCACTGAGGCTGGCTCTACCACATTCTGTTTTTGTATTTGCACACTGTGGTAGTCAAACAAAAATAGGCTGTTGCTGAATCATCACAGTTCATTTGCAGGTATGAGTTTGCTTCCTCCAAACAGATTATCTATGATAGTTTAGCTGATTAGTGTTAACCATATTGGTAACAATATCAGGCATTGTTGAGGTTCAGGCTGTGCCACATAGGGACATGCCCACCGTTATTCACTGCAGGGAGTGCCCACAGGGGTTCGTGTGGGTAGCTCAGTGGCATGCTATGAATTTATTTGCCGCATGGCTCAGATAACTGCAGAGAGCCAACCACCCACGCTCAGCGTCTGTCTGAGGGCAAAGGGAGACCTCTGAGTCTGTTTTTGTCTCTGTTTTTGTTATTATCACGACACCCCTATCTCTGTTCACAACTATGTCTATCAGAACCCTTCTCATTCAAGATGTCTTTTATTACCATTTACTTTCCATTTCTATACATGTTCCTCTTGCCCTTCTTACCTTGTTTTGCTGATGCTATTTCTTTCTTGTATATTACCATCCTCCACCTCCACATCATCCTATGCTTACTAGCACCTTCTACAGATCTTAGTGCAATCCCCTTTGGTGATTTGTGCCCCACTTTTCCTGCACCACTCCCAGGAAAAGCTACAGTATCATGCCTGCAGGACTTATTTAGCTCCAATTACATGTTAATGATAATTATATTGTTCAAGGCTGGAGGTGAAAACCCGATTCTCCTACTGACAGGGGGTGATATATGTGGGGCTCTTTTGGGTAGTTTAGCCATCAATCATTTAGGCACTCAGAGGAGTGGATTTTGTTTTTACTGCTGCCCGAGAATCATATTGAGATCCAGTGGTTTATTTCTGAGTAAGAAAAAAAGCCAGTGTTCTTCTAAAGTGCTTTGTATGTATTTGCTCAGTCTCACTGTATGTCCTCGTAATACTGATGGATGAGGTTTAAGCTGCCAGGCCAAATGTTGTAAATGTGGGCCACATTTCAGGGTTTTGATTTTACCATTTGTTCCATTTGTAAGCATTTTGTATGTCTTAATCAATTACCTAATCATTTCTATAATAATTGAAAGAGTCCTAACACAGTGCTCCCTTCTCTTTCCTAGAGAGGCTGCCATTGATGTCATGCATATCACACTGCTCAAAGGCTGGTAACCAAGGAAATGAAAGTCTGAAAAAGAAAAAATCACAGGTTGAAGAGAGCGTATCTGGTGGCAGGGCTGAGAAAACAAACTTTGATACACTTTAATGATAAAACAAATCATTGGGGAATTGGGATCCCCATGAATAATTTGGCAAGTTACCACATAGTGTCTACATGTGTGTCTGTGTGTATGTGCGCACATATACACACATTAATCCCAAACTGTAAACAGCTTGAAATTAAATAAGAGTGAGTAGAGCGCTGAACTGTACCTACTCACCAGTCATTTGGTGTGGAACAAATCAGAAGTGGTTTGTACAGATTAGAGACAATGTTGGACTTTTTGGACTGCTGCAGTGTTTGACTAGCTGGAAAAATAATGAGGTTTTGTGCTCACCCTGTACAGAGGTGAGCTGAACGATTTATATGAAGCAAATCAAATCCACAAATGGGGTAAAACACTATCTGAGCCACAAGAACAATGAGGGATTTGGACTTTTTTTTTTTTTTAGCCCTGTTTACATGCATCCTCCCGCATGGGGGTCAGAGCTAAAGGTCTTTTTTGATTACATGAAAAAAAATATAGGATGAGTTATAAATATTAACTCTTTGACTTATAAATATAAACACAATTAGTCCTCAAACACATCACTATTAGATATGTGAAAGCTCATCAGCTGCTATGTTGTCAGCACACTTCTTATGCCCAATCACAAGATTGTAATCCTGTGCCAACAACGCCCAGCGCATTAGTCGCTGGTTATGGTTGTACATCCAGCTAAGGAAAACAAGAGGATTGTGGTCCGTGAATACAGTTACTGGGGAAGAGCTAGAGCCAACATATACTGCAAAATACTGCAGGGCAAGAAGCAGGGCTAGTGTCTCCCTCTCTAAGGTGGAGTAGATTAGTATTTAGCATTGGTTACAATGGTTAATACTGCCCATTATTTAGTTACTTATATTGTAGTTACTGTTTCCTACTGGCATGCAAATGGAAGCAACCATTAATATTGGTTGGAGCTTCCTGTGTGACCAGTGGAAATCAGGATATTAGATATTTAATTGCAGTCTTATGTTTTGATTTCTAAGTGAAGGGAGCATTTTGATTTAAATTGTGTCTTTAAAAATGCCAGTACAACTGGACATACACAAAGGCGTATGAGAATCATTTCATATGTTGGATGGATGTTTCCCCAACACTGATCGTGATTATTGTGGCTCCTATCACTAATTCCGCAACACGTAACCGTCAAATTACCAAATACTTCTTCTTGTCCACTGTAAAACAATTAAACAGTGAACGGGTTCTAGGTGTCACAGAAATATCTCACAATATGACACCCCCAACATCTCAGCAGGGAGTGATCTGGTGACAAAGATATCTTTAGACTAGTGGCTTCACTTGTATTTTAAATCACGGCGCCTCTCTATAGTGATTTTTTTTCTTCTTCATGCAGCTAGTTTAAGCTGTTTTGTTGTGCATAATCAGTTGTTCAAAACAAACAATTACCTCATATTTTAGGTTGTAAAGGATTTTAAAAAATGCACACACAGCATGCATTTATTCACTTTGTCATTTACCCCTCTTAATGATAAATAAAAAGCTGTTAGTCCAGTAAGTTTCACTGTATGGTCTAATTTTTCTTTCTTTTGACATCTTAGACTCCACTGAGCACTGTGACGAATTAGCACTCAGTTGTACCAGGAAAAAACATTACATCTTTTACATCCTTAGTTCTGCTGGAAAGGGTGTTGCATTATTATGGCAACTAGAAAGCCTTTGCAAGTGCATAGTTTAGTTTAAAATTTAGTTGTCTAATGTACTGCTTTGATATGGTTGAAAACAGCAAAGAACTGTGGTGTAATAATATTCAGTGTAAATGTTCATATCAGTTTGTGCACTTTATTGTCATTTAAAAGATCTGGAAATAGTACGGAGAGGTAAGTGGCAGTGACAGAGCGTATCTCTACCGTACCGGGTTGAACAGGTGATCCATGTGCCGTAAGGCTACTGCAGAGGCCCGGATTCGAATCTGCCCCGAGGCCATTTACTGCATGTCTCCCCCCTGCTCTTTCTCCCAGCTTTTCTGTCTTCTCTCCACTGTCCTTTCTCAATAATGGCCGGAAAAAAAAGAAAATATGCAAATTGGAGATTTAAGTGTTCAAAAACACATAATCACATATGATGATCACATATACTCACTGGCCACTTTGTTAAGTACACCTTGCTAGTAGAGGGCATTTGAGTACAGTGTCATGTTCAAGAAACCAGCTTGAGATGTTGCATGTTGTCCTGCTAGAAGCAGCCAGCAGAAGATGGATACTCTGCAGTCATAAAGGGGTGGTCAGCAATAGTACTCAGGTAAGCTGTGGTGATTAAACGATGCTCAGTTGGTACTAAGGGGCCCAAAGTGTGCCAAGAAAATATCCCCCTCACCATTGCACCACCACCAGCATGAACCGTTGATACAAGGCAGGATGGATCCATGCTTTCATGTTGTTTACTCCAAATTCTGATTGTACCATCTGAATGCTGAAGCAGAAATTGAGACTTATCAGACCAGGCAATGTTTCTATTGTCCAATTTTGATGAGCTCTTGTGAATTGTTGCCTCAGTTTCCTGTTCTTATGAGTGACACTTGGTGTGGTCTTCTGCTGTTGTAGCCCATCTGCTACAAAGTTTGACGTGTTTTGCATTCAGAGTTGCTCTTTTACATACCTTGGTTATAACGACTGGTTATTTGACTGTCGCCTGCCCATCAGCTCAAAGCATTCTCCTCTGACCTCTGGCATCAACATGGCATTTTCCCCCAGAGTACTGCCACTTTTCTCTTTTTCTGACTATTTTCTGTAAACCCTAGAGATGGTTGTGCAGGAAAATCCCAGTAGATCAGCAGTTTCTGAAATACTCAGAGCAGCTCATCTGGCACCAAAAACCATGCCACGTTTAAGTCACTTAAATCACCTTTCTTCCACATTCTGATGCTCGGTTTGAACTTCAGCAGGTCATCTTGACCATGTCTACATACCTATATGCATTGAGTTGCTGCCATGTAATTGGCTAATTAGATATTTGCATTAATGAGCAGTTGAATAGGTGTACCTAAAAAAGTGGCCACTGAGTGTGTATGACAGTTGTAATGGTTCACATGTTGGCCAACTTTAAAATGACCTTAGCAGGAGGGAGGTATTTCTTAAGTGACCTCCCTCAGACAATGAACCTTAATACTCACAAATTTTCACATGACTGAAGGTAACAACACAAACACAAATACTGTCAGTAAACAAACATCAGCAGCAGCAGGTCCAATAACAGTAGAACTAATGATAATGATTATCATTATTTGCTGAAGGTGGTAATGATTTAAGTGGCTATAACCACAAAGTACTTTTCGTCTGAGCTTTTTCTGATGTGGCTCTACAGCTTCCAAAAGCAGACCAACATCACATTTAATGCACTGTGCTTTAGTGAGCCAGTGTGATCAATAACTGATCACGATCCCCTCTTGAATCCTAGTCTTAAAATGTTTTACAAGCAGTTAATGTAGTTGTTTAAAAATCTGAATATTGAAAATTACATAATTTGCTACTTTAATAAAATATGTTAACAACTTCCTACTTCTGTCAACTTCTTGTTCTCATTGCTCTTCCACAACAAGCTATCTATAATGAATGAGTGTTGGGGGGGGGTAGTGAGTAGTGAGTGTTAGTCTGGCAATGGAACTAAACCAACAAAGGATGGGTCCACTCAAGAATCCCAGCACTTCTCTGTGTGGCATTTTTATGATAAAATCTAACAAGATTAAAACCATGAAGAAAACAATAATTCCACACTGTCTCATAAGCATAAAACGGTGATAAGCATGCTGAGCCATGTCCGGATGAATGAACATAAACACATTAACTCACACACTCAATAAAAAGAAATAATGTTTCTAATGGAAAACATCTGCTCTTCAGACTCACACTAACATGCACATAATAATCCTGGAAAATATATCACTGGTTTCCTATATTGTCTCCACACATATACTAAACATATGCACTCTGATTTCAAGAGAAAAGTGAGATCGTGTGACTTCAGTAGTAGTCTCTCATGCTTCTTATTTGTCATCTTTTATTTCTTTCAAGCATCTCTGCTTCCTGCACCACCTTTTACACCTTCCCTACTATGTGCTTTGCTAATGGTACATCTTGAATATGTGCTGGGAAACAAAAGGAAAATAATGTTTCCTTATTTGTATTCATCTGTGCCCACTCAACCCTCGTCTGTACATCCATGTCTGTGCATTTGCATTTGCATTTGCATTGAAATTCAGCCTGGTTTTCATTCACATCTTTACATACCAGTGCAGTGTCAAATTGCTCTCTGTTATATGTGAACCATTTTAGCTAGAGACATTTATAATAGCATGCCTTTGTTTGCTGTACATACTGTAGGCATCTCATAGAAACATCTGAGACTCTATATTGACATATTGTTTTATAATTATGATGTGGAAGAGTGCATGATTCACACAGGACATTTTGAATGTGGATAATTATAGCAGTGAGTCACTGATGCACAGGATGGGCTTATTGTTCTTATTAAGACGGTTTAGTTTCTGTTCTTAAAGGTACACTAGTCAAAGTTTTTTGAGGGTGTCATAAATCCTAGTATTAATATGGAAAAAAATCTTCCTCTGCCCAAATTGTTAGCCAAATAAATTGCTTTGTATGTCTAAATATTTCTGAAGTCAAGAGTATTGCTACTAAGTAGCAATGGCAGTATTAGATTATTTTTCTTTTCTATTTCTATTCTTTTGTATTAAAGTTTGCGTTGTCACTTGGAGCTACAAGCATGCAAAGTTTCCTCCATTAACCTTAACTTGTGCAGCTGTGAGGAATTGCAGGAATATATTCCCCTTGGCTGTCATATGTTGTGTATATTCAAACGTATAAGGGATTTCCAATGCTAGCTGCTCTGCTCATGTCACACATCACGCATGTTCCCCACAAATCTCAGTAAGATGACTCTTGGAAGAAATGCTTTAGGCTAGGCATCAGTGAAACTCCTCCACCACAAGAAAAGTGTCTGAATGCATCAGACATGACACAGTCTACCCCTGCAGAGCACAAAATCAAAAGGGGGAAAAAAAAGAAGGAGAAGCTTATGAAAAGCTGGTAAACATGAACATGCTGTTCACAGGATACTTTTATCACACCATATGTTTTATTGATATTGACAGTCAAAACTTTCAGTTACCTACTGCTGCGATTTGAAAACATGCAGTAACTTTACAGAGCGAGAAATATTTATTTTTTGTGCGCAAAATATGCTCTATGCAAGTGAGGGATAGTGGCCCAAGGCTCTTGGGTCTTTCCATTACACTGGGATACATGTGGTGCAAATGTGTGTCTCCATATATTCCAGAAAACAACTTGTTTGTTGTTTGCACTTTGCCTAAACTTGAACATTTGTTTAATTAAAATAAGAAATAATGGCAATAGTTTTTTGACTAAGAGTCAGAAGGCACAAACCTGTTGTTATGCGTATAAATAAGGCAGCTCACACTAGCTTGTGGAACGTCATTGTTTACTAGCCACACGAGGTCACACATCCCGTAAGACATCACTCTGAAACTCAGAAGTCGCATACGGGTGCCCTTAAGAGACATACCTCTGACATTACACCTATTGGCTTAGTTTTACGATCCAACCAGTTCAGTTTTAGCTGCATCTTGCTTTTAGCATTTACTGATATTAACGTTATTAAAAAAAACTAAACTGGCATATCTATGCTTACTGTAAAATTAACTTATTTCAGACAGTAAGGTTGCATTTTGTCTAAATGTTACAATATGCATACTTTTCTGAGCAACCACAGATGAACAGCAAGAAATTGATTTGTACTCTCACAAGAGGAAAACTCATTTTGAATTTGAGCATTAAAAAGGGCCATTAGAGGTGTGTTCAAGTCCAGTTTTATACTAATGATATGAAAGAGGGCCAGCTAATTATTACTTCTTGATTTAATTATGCAAATGTTGCTCCATCTTTTATGGGTTGCATGTTTTGTTTGTTTTGTTTTGTTCATTAACTTTTGGTAGCTGGTTGTTAGCATTTCTTTCCACAAAGACATTTTGCAGGTCATTAAAAAAAAAAAAAAA
Source organism: Paratilapia polleni (assembly GCA_015106735.1). Lineage (NCBI taxonomy): Eukaryota > Metazoa > Chordata > Actinopteri > Cichliformes > Cichlidae > Paratilapia > Paratilapia polleni. The sequence continues at coordinate 13,599 of VUQI01030453.1, read as the reverse complement.
AAGGAAAGCTATGGTTGGTTGGTGGTCAGTGTGTGGCTTGTCATCTTTCCTGGGACTTTATATCTGGCAATTACAACAAATTGAGCCACCTGTCAAAAAAGTTGTGTAGTTAGACTTATGGGACTGAAATATACAAGGACTGTGAAGTTGTTTTTCACACAGTTGGCAGCAGGATGAAAACATCCAAACTCAAGACTTGGTTTGTTGGTGGAAAGCTTTGAATAAGCAGATTATATACAACAAGATGCTTTGTTTAATTATGGGGGATTGGATTGAAAGAAGAAAAGGAAAAGATCAGTCTTTTACAGGATGAAGGTAAAAACAATAAAATAAACTGTAAAGCAAAATTCAGAACCAAAAGGAGATTTTGAAGAAAAAAAAAAAACCGTATACGCAACTGAATACATACCCTTTCCACAAAATGCCATGGTTGTGTCAACAGGACCCATCACAGTGGCAGCTCTCTTGCAATATCTTTGCAATTGAGAAAGAAAGAGATGAGGGGGCTGTGCTCAAAGCTTCCCTGGGCCCCGAGGCAACACACTAGCAAGCTACTCTCTTCTAAAACAGGAGAAACACTGAGCATATCCTCCTATGCATTAATTAATCATCAAACTAAGCACTAAGTTTCTCTCTGTAATCTTTCTTACTGATTGGGGAGCTGAATTTCTGTTTGACCATATTATTTACTTTAGATGTTAACTGTCAAGAAGTGTGAATACAGCATTAATTTTCACACAACACATTATTCCACCTGGGAGAACACTGAGTTACACTGAATACTGAACTAAAGAGCAATGCAATTTTATATTTTTACCCAGAACATTGTGATTGGGATTCTTCTCCAGAGCTAGCACAGTGATGAGCTGATAATGATTCAGTGTCGTTTTCAAGGACACGCGGATGTTGATTGTTACCTCAGCTGCTGCAGCAGGAATCTGTTTATTCATATTCACAACAAAGATCAGTCTCGCTAATGTTGGTTGACATATTTTATCTCTTATGAATCCTTTGCATGACACTAATCCAGGAAATGAAAAGGTCTGCAGTCTTCTCTATGACAATATCTAGTATTTTGAGTACCAGTCTCAATTCAGACTAGACTATCTGATCATGTGTGCTGGTGCGACTGGCTGCCTTTCAATCATGAAACTGTCGTCTGTGATGCCAACGGATGACTCTGTACATTGAGTGTGTGCTGTGTCAAGGACAGACACTGGAAGCAGTCTGCCATGCACTCAAGCATCGCCATTAGCCCACTCATATTGATTATTTCTGGTGTTGCCATCAAGCCTGTTGGCTGTTTTTGAGCAGCCTGAGACTGGGGCACGCATACAAGCTCATGCACAACACAAACATGAACAGACCTGGAACAATTTTTGTGTTTTTGTTAATTTTCCTTTGTTTTCCTTCTGTTCTTGAACACACTCACATACAGTCATATGAAAAAGAAAGTTGTCACAGGACTCAGTGCATTCCTGTAAAAAACTGTTCCATAGGAATTAAGAGGGTAAATAGCAACCATGTGCTTCTAATCAAATGCATTTGATTGACTGATCATCAGCAAGTTGATCAAGCAGCAGATATTTTGGCAGTTTGCTGGTCTGGAGCATTCAGGTGTGTGTTAAGACAATGCCACAATCTTCCCAGGAGTGGACGTCCCAGCAAATTCACCCCAAGGTCAGACTGTGCAATGCTCAGAGAAATTGCAAAAAACCCAAGAGCTACATTTTAGACCCTAGAGATCTCAGTTTGCATGTTAAATGTTAAGTTCATGATGGTACAATTAGAAAAAGACTGAACAAGTATGGCTTGTTTGGAAGAGCTCAACCACCATACCTTTTCCTCTTTTGGTCCTTTCTTCTCTGTTTCTGGACACATACAGTCATAATCCCTGGCATCTCCTTATCCAGTGCAGCAGAAACTCACCCATAAAAAGCAGCTAAATGAATATCACGATGTTTCCAGTTGAGGTAAAATAACTTCAGTCAGCCTCCCATACTGGCAAACCTTAAACATGGCCTCCCTGTAAGCTTAGCAAAGGAGGAGTTGTTCTTGGCAGCCCCCACCATGTGACAGCGATTCCATTCCAGCACAGGCAGCGCTTTATTTGTATCACCCTCGGTGTATGTAATGGAAGCAGCAGTGATCAGTGAATGTGCTCTGAGCTGTGTATGTGTGCGTTTCTTTGTGCATGTTCTGACTGCTTGTGTGAATATCTGCTGCATAGTTCGAAGCATTTTGAAGCTTCTCTGCAAATATGGCAGGGTCATCATTTGATGGATGACCTTACTTAGATATATCAGAGGCCCTGGTTTGCTCTTACTTGAAACAGAAACCTCACTCCATTCATGCTGAGTGATTGCATGTGTGTATGTTTTGTATGAATGTGTGTGTGTACTCACGCCTGTTATGGACTGAAAGCCTCTTCTGCAGGGGCCATGGAAAAACAGTTCCTCTCTGATTCAATTACCACAGCGAGTAGAGCTGGAGGGGCAACAAGAGGCTAGGGGACATCATGGTCTGCTTCACACAGGTTTTCTGACACAGGGTTGAACAAAGAGGCCTATCAATTCTGAAATGTGCACTTACAAGCTTGATTTCACCTTTCCGTCTTTTTCTCCTTAAAGTCTCGAAGCTTTCCCCACATGCGTCTCTGAAAGCGCCATCCCTGAAGTGATATCTAATCCCTCATGTGTCAGAACTCATCTGTGCCAAATTCAATTTGGAGGAAATTGCCTTACAGTCCTTTTTCTGTCAGTAATATGGAATTGGTAATGGTGGCATGCTATTGGTTCAGGTCAAAAGATAATGGATAAGCATTTACTTAAACTTCATTTAGCAGAAAGTAATTAACTAACCTTGTGTCTTACAGAATTTCATCTGTTATTTTATCTGACTCCAGCTAAAATCTTAAGGTTGCTTTGATTTCACATATACTGTCATCTGAATCAAGTTAGGTTTTTGCAAAGTCCTCTCTCATTTACAGATGTTAGCTGTAGCACTTCTTTTTCACTCTTGCTGTCGCTCCCACTCATAATGTTTGATGTGACAGTCCTGGCAAATTGTGATGTGCAGGAATAATGATATTTGAGTGCTGGCTTCTGGTGTGTAATTGAAACACGAAGAAGCTTTCACATTGCCCCCACGCCGCCGATGCCAGCTGTGCCACTACAAGAGCAGTGCCTCAGATATCTCTTATAGTGCTGGCAGGTGGCGAACAGATAACTTCTCTCTGTCATGTGAACCTAGTTCACTTCAGCAAACCTAGCAAACCTGCAGATATCATCTGTAACTCTGTGCCTCTCACTTTGCGCCACTACCATGTGCCATAACATACTGCGTGTGTCTTTGGCTACAAGAAATGTAATAGTCCACTAAGCTCTCACATCTCCTATATCATTGACTGTTATAATGTTGGCAGATTCTGGTAGGTTCTTGATTTCAGACAAAAGTAGACTAAACCAGCTCCTCTTTACTAGTCTGTCACAATTTTACTGACACAAAAGAAAAGTGTTGCTATCGACTCTAGCTTGCTAAGCTCCATGAGTTGTGTCAAAGATGCACTCTTAGGTTAAATAATTTTAAAATACCACCTAAAAATGGTCCTTAATATGCATTTGACTATTTTATAAGATGACTGACAAAGGTTAAAACTAATGTTAATAGTCAAAAAGGAACAAACAAATAAGCAGTACATACAGTTGTAAATGTGATAAAGAAAATGTCACACTGTACTGCTATTTTGTTCCACCACAGCCCGGTCCATGGATCTTTACCAACTAGGCATTAACCCCAACATAGTATACCTGAAATCAATGCTTTATTGTTGGCTGTTTAGTGTTTTCTCAAACAGCATGTTGTGTTCTTAATGTTACAGTAGAAAATGGATGGTTACATACAGTGTTAATCACAATAATGCATTTTGTGCATCTATCATGTGCCTAGAAACATGTTTTCTTTCTCATATAACATTTGCAAAGTCGATTTACAAAGTATTTTTAACTCTGCATTATTTATGTGTGTTTTCCTGATGGCAGTCTTTCATGCAAGCAGTACCTTTGTAGACAAGTTGCTACACATCTTGGCATATTGTTGCTACCTCTGTGCACAAGAATCATGGATTGCGAGTTGCTCAGGATTGCAGAATCTCATAAAAAAGGCTACTGTTACCTGTAGTATCTACAACTTGCTCCCACACACTCTATAAGTTGGTTGTAAGACTTGTTTTTTTTTTACTTAGCTTGATTCCCCACAAAATAATTGAATTAGCTTATCATATGCTACCTCTCTAGCTTAGCTTAAGCAGGTAACTGGGAATATTACTAAGTGAAGCTTACATCAGAAGAAGCGGTTAAAAAAAAAGATGCTTCATTATTGCTTACTGCTTGAGATTATAAATAATTTAAGATTGTTTAAAGGTATTATATTTGCTTATTTTAGATTTTAGTTCAATTTTGGGCTTATTCGTCATCTAAACACAGTTTTGACACTACTTCTCCAGTAAAAATGAAACATTGTTCCCACAGATGTGTTGCTCTTGTAGGTTGCTCTCCTTTGACCCTTTTTTGAACCCATCCAGTTTGTCCCAAACCGGCTCGAGTGTCATTTAAGGGCTACCATTTAGTCCTTTTATTCAAATGTTTCTGGGTCGTTATCTTGCTGTAGGATGAACCCATGACCAACCAGTCTGTCTTCCTTTGTTACTTGCCCTTTTCTCGCCATTCTCATAGCTATATAAAGTACTTCCTGCAGTAGAGTATTGTCCTAATAATGCATTCCAGCTGGTACTAACAACAACGTAATCAGCATAAATTGGGCCATCTGTTGGAAATGTTGTTTCAAGGATAAATTTACATCACTGCTGCAGAAAAGCTACAGGTATTTCTTTAACCCTGAAAAAGACAATTCTTCATGAAATATACTTTTTTTTCCATCATGGGCAGTGTACTGCTTACCCTAAACTCTTAGGGTTATTCACTGGACATCACATGTAAAAAAAGAGGGTGTTCTAAAACACACAGATGATTAGTGGAAAAATAACACTACGTGCAGGTGATAATACAGCCCAGGCATCATTATTGAACTGCAAATTCAAATGGCACTGTTGATGAATGGTTTGGATGTTAACAAAGTAAACACTATGTTGCTATTCTGGAAAGTAGCAGGCCATGACCAAATGTCATCTGCAGTACTTGATCGGTGAAATGGAATATGCTACTGTTTGTTAAAGCAACTCTGTGTGTGTTTGCAGGGTGCGGCTAGAGGCTTTCTCCGACAGCAGCGGGAAGCTGCAGCTCTCCCTGCAGGAGATCATAGAATGGCTGACGGCCAAGGACGAGGAGCTGTCGGAGCAGCTGCCCATAGGAGGCGATGTGGGAGCCGTCCAGCACCAGAGGGAGTTCCACCAGGTAATGCGGATAATACCTTTTAGTGCAAATTTTACATGTGCACTGGCAAGAGTTCATTATGTTCAGAGGGAAAATTAGATACACAGCCAATTCATATTATAAATACAGTACATAAAGTATATCCATGCAAAAGCATGAATACACAAAGTCCATAAATTTATACAACATAAAAACAAAATGCATAGATGTGTTCAGTAGGGTATTTTTTTACTATTATAAGTGATGGAGGGGACAAAATTCCTGCTACATTAAGGGATGTCCTTCTCAATTTTAAAGCCCTCTATCTGTGTCCATATTAAACAATGTGAAAAATTGATTGAGGGCGTGCCCAGAGTCATGTGTTATGATCGTGGGGCAGAGCTGAATGTCCACTAACCAAAAAGTCTCCATGCTGAAGTTTCCGTGGGTAGGACACTGAATCCCAAATTACCTCTGTTGTGCCATCAGTATGCGTAAAGAGTTTTGAGTGGTTAATAACTCTAGAAAAGCACTATATAAATGCAGCCCATATACCTGTCTAATGTGTGATTATAGAGACACTGTTTGCAAAGTAGGCACATTTTTTTCTAGTTGGTGACAGCTAAAATAGTCAAGATTTGAATCAGTGGAATATTCTGAAATTTAATCTTCTGCAGAGCAGTAACAAAAGGATGAGAAACAGAATAGCACGCTTGGAGTTTGCAGATAACAGGGGTCTTTTCTGCCAGCTTTTGCAGATATCACAGATATTGATCAAAGCTGCATCTATTGTCCAGTCTGAATCGATACTAGATAACTGAAACTTTCTCCAAGTTTAGCTGTCATTGATACTATTGATGGAGGTGAAGTACACTGCAGTGTGCTAGGATCTCCAAAAGACAGTTCAAACTCACGGTGCAAACACATCTCTGCTGCAGTTTGTTGGTGAATACAAAAAGAAACTGGTTTACTGGCAAAGTGAAATTTTAAAAAAATTCCAACTTCGAAATTCAATCAAATGCGAACTATACCCAGCCCACATTTTTTTTGTTCACTCAGGAGTAGCTTGAATGACACGATAAAGTAACTCAACTGCTAACCAGGTTTATCCAAGACTTTCATAGGACTGAGTCTACTCTTATTTGACTAGACTGAACCACAGCCACAACCACCATGTATATTTTAAAACACAGATGAGCCTGTGTGTCTGTAAATGTCTTGTTTTGGGAGATCTGCATTGCAGATATAATTTATATCTGCCATCATAATGTATGTGACATAAAGTAGTGAAGTAAAAGCATCTAATTGTAATATTTGTAAAGATGGAACCTTTACATGTTTGGTGTTGTTGCTTAAAAATTGACCTAAAACAGTTAATTCATTAATCAAATCATTGTTTCATTTCAACATTGAACAACAGAACACAAGCCATTCAGGGGTTCTGTGATTTGTGTGTGGATATTTTTTTACCAGTCATGTTGACAATTGCAGATCACAAATCACACCCATGGCTGGGATTTAAGGGATTAATTGTAGCAGGACAAAATGCTGCACAGTAAAGCCACAATTTTAAAAGATTTTGGAGACTTTTGAGCAGATAGA
>VUQI01030452.1:0-14571 GCA_015106735.1 Paratilapia polleni | reverse complement strand
TTCGTCCAGGTGCTGAAGCAGCAAAACCACCCCAGACCATCACACTACCACCACCACGTTTGACTGTTGGTATGATGTTCTTTTTATGAAATGCTGTGTTAGTTTTACGCCAGATGTAACAGGATTCAAACCTTCCAAAAACAACTTTTGTCTCATCAGTCCACAGAATATTTTCCCAAAAGTCTTGGGGATCATCAAGATGTTTTTTGGCAAACATGAGCTGAGCCTTTGTGTTCTTTTTGGTCAGCAGTGGTTTTCTCCTTGGAACTCTCCCATGGATGTCATTTTTGCCCAGTCTCTTTCTTATTGTTGAATCATGAACACTGACCTTAACTGAGGCAAGTGAGGCCTGCAGTTCTTTAGATGTTGATCTGGGTTCTTTTGTGATCTCCTGGATGAGTCGTCGATGCGCTCTTGGAGTCATTTTGGTCGGCCGGCCACTCCTGGGAAGGTTCACCACTGTTTTCTCCATTTGTGGATAATGGCTCTCACTGTGGTTCACTGGAGTCCCAAAGCCTTAGAAATGGTTTTGTAACCCTTTCCAGACTGATCGATGTCAGTAACTTTGTTTCTCATCTGTTCTTGAGTTTCATCAGATCATGGCATGATGTGTTGCTTTTTGAGATCTTTTAGCCTGCTTCACTTTGTCAGGCAGGTTCTGTTTAAGTGATTTCTTGATTCAACAGGCCTGGCAGTAATCAGGCGTGATTGTGGCTGGTAAGATTGAGCTCAGCTTTCTAAAAAATGTGGTTAATTCATGATTTAACAAATTTCACAGAGGGTCAGGTAGGTTTGGATATCTTTTTTCCCTTAATAAATGAAATCATCATTTAAAAACTGCATTTTGTATTTACTCAGGTTATCTTTGTCTAATATTAAAATTTGTTTGATGATCTGAAACGTTTAAGCGTGACAAATATGTGAAAAACTAAGAAATCAGGAAGGCAAAAAATACTTTTTCACAGCACTGTACTATCTTTTCACATTTACTTTAATGCAAAATGCTCAGTATCTAATTTGGGCAAAGAGTTTGTTTCACTTTCACTGACCTGATTCAACTCTGTTGAGTGAATCAGCTCAAGTGTAAAGATGCTGTTTTAATAATAAGCTGCTACTGCTGAATATTTTTCATGCAGCTTTGACCCCCTGTTCATCTGACCTGCATGCTCAGCTGCCCCACCAACTCATCTCTCATTCAAATGTCTGTAACAGCCTTTAAATATTACAGTGATCTCTGCACATTTTGGACATTTTAAGATGTGTATTCTGTTCATGTACAGTTATATAGAGTAAGAATACTCTAAACCTTTGACTTGTGGAGAGTCACTGTAAAATCTAACATTTTCCTCAACCAGTGGGTGTTTGTCAGCCATCAGGTGTGATTGTGTAAGGGCAGAGAGATTATAAAACAAAGAATGTTGAGTAGAAATCTTTGGGATAATTAGTGTGCTTCCTTGGTGTAGTGGATGACACATTTACCTTTCATGCAAAAGGTTGCTGGTTCAATTTCAGCTGGAGGCACATGTCCCCCTAGGGGTTGTGTCAGGTGTAAAACTGCCAAATCAAACATGTGGAGCTACCTGCTGTGGCAACCCCTTGTGACAAGGGAGTAGCTGAAAGTAGCCTCTGTCCACTTGATAACAGCAAAAACATATAAGCCATTCATGTTGTTGCACTGATGCACATTTAGAGTTGTGGTTCATGCCATTTTAAACTGCGTGTTGGCAGGCTTATCTACTTGGATTCATAGTAAAGATGACGGTAAGTGTTCAGTGCTCTGGTGACATGAGCCAGCAACTCTAAATATGCGGGGGGGGGGTTAAGTCCCCATGAGCATTGAAATCAAAACATTGATTTAGGTAAGGGCGCAGTGTTGTTAGACCAAAATAACTGCCCAAGGCATTACAAAAATAGCTGCTAAATGGCAAGACTGGCTTCTAGAAGAAATTTGGTTGGTCTACAAGTTAGGGGAATATATGATGATGTATTAATGATTCCAGCCAGCCACCCAAAACAGTTGAGAAACACCCATTTTGACTGAGGAATGGCCCCATTGTGTTCTGCAGAGACTCCTTGCTCGTTTGTCTGTCACTTCACATCACTGGCTGGCCTGGGCCTCTTCCTGTCTGTCCCCTGTCTATCATGCTTTCTTTCTTTCTCTCTCTTTCCATCCCTCTTTTCTCTCTTTTCTCTGTCTCTTCCTCTCTGCCTGGTCTCACCTCCACAGTGTATTCAAACACTTCAGGTTGCTCAGAGCCGATGGGCATGAAGTCCAGATTGGTGTCAGATCGCCAGATCACGGCCTCCAGCACCTTCCGCACCTGGGGCATCGAGGCTTTCACCTGGCACCCATACTACGCCCGGCTGGACAAACAGGGCAAGACCAACGCGTGGACTGCTGCCACCAACAACCGATCTGAATGGCTGCAGGTAGGTGAAGATGAGCCAGGGCTGCATGTTGGTTTTCATTTCCCAGGTTCTGCTTTCATAAAAGTTTTTTTTTGTGTGTGTGTGTGTGTGTGTGTCCTCAGGTGGACGTCGGATCTACCAAGAAGATCACAGGAATCATCACGCAGGGAGCCAAAGACTTTGGCTCTGTCCAGTTTGTCACAGCCTTCAAAGTGGCCCACAGCGATGATGGACGGTCCTGGACCGTAGTCAAGGATGAGACCACAAAGACAGACAAGGTCAGTCCAGCAGCAAAGTGGAAAAAAACTATTTATTCTGCATGTTCTTATAACTCTTGAATAAAACCTAATATATACACAGCCTGGCCACAACACGAAAACCATCTGCCTAATCTCTCATTCCACCAAAACTGCTCCTGCCTTAACTGTGTGTAGTTTTTGTAATTAATAAAGGAATAGATAAATAATACGGTAAAAAGTGAGTAATGGTGAAGCTTGTATTTGATGTACTTGTCTGCATCTGGAGCCAATTATCCTATCACTGGGACTGAGTAGTCTTCTGTATGCATTTATTCCCATTGCTTCCAAAAAGCAATTTATCTGCCAGATGTGAGCAGCATGCGGCCAAATTAGGTCATTAAATCAGGGACGTAGCTCACTGACAGTGGCTCTGACTTAATCAATAAAAAATTTATGATTGAAGTTTAATTTATGACTTCAGTCTGCATTTTCTGGGATAATGTTGACAGTGTTTTGAGGTCTTGTGTTCTTTTTTTTCTTTTAAATATCTTAAAGTAGAATAACTCCTGACAGTAAATCATGCGATATCTACAACCTGAAAATGATAAAGTTTATAATATTTGTTAAGGGTGTTTTAATTAGCAGGAAGAGCATTTCATTTTATATGTAATTTAAGAGGAAAATGCGAATTGGTATCATTAGAGGAAAATTTGCTCTAAACAAGAAGTTTATGATGTTCTTATCTACAGCAGGTTGTTTTGCATAAGAAATGTTGTGACTTCTGTTGTGTTAATTAGTTGCTGTCCTCTCTTCAGATTTTTCCCGGCAACAGTGACAACAATGTTCACAAAAAGAACATCTTTGAGCCGCCCTTCTATGGCCGATATGTCCGCGTACTGCCGTGGGAGTGGCATGACCGCATCACCCTGCGAATGGAGCTCCTGGGCTGTGACGAGTAGCGCTGCCCTAGATTCACCTCCCCCTACCTCCTCTTCTCTACCTCCTTCCCCTCCTCCGCTTTCCTCTCTCCCCTCTTCCATCCCTCCTTCTTTTCTCCCTCCTGAGCCACACCTGCACTGCCTTGCTCTCAGCCCTAGGGGGCAGCAAACACCAGAGTAGCACACCACGACCCAAACCCTGGCTGGCCGGAGGTGGGAGTTGTTACCCCTAACCACTGTTACCAGAAGCTCACACGTGCCCTCTGTTCTTGTTTCCTGAATTGATCGCTCATCTTTTCAACCTGAACCAAATCTGTGATCATTTCAGGAAGCAGATCTGGGGACAGATCTGATACCATCTGTTGGCAAAATGAAAGGTATTGAGTCCCTCATCCCTGTGTCTGAGGTCAGGGGTAACACAACTGCTGCTGTACCAGTTGGTGCTGCCTGGACTCTGATCTTTGATCAGTTTTTTGTGGAACATTGAACCTCCAAGACCCATGGCTGGTGATGTACATAAAATCCATGAAACAGCTTGCACATGTCTTGTAACTGAACACTTCAGCTCCCCTCAAGACACACAGAATATATATTAACTTTAGAAGGTACACTGAGGTTTATGGTTGATTATCTTCACTAAAACTGAATCTGAACATAACAACTAATAATTAATATGTGATTAGTATACTGGCAAGCAGCCTTAAATTTTTTTTTTTGGATGCATTTTAATTGGAAAAACTAGCAAGAAATTTACTGGAAAAAAAAATGACACAAAAGTTTTTAACATTTTATTTTGCTGGGCAAAAAATGTGAGACTAAAAATCTCAAGGTATCTCACTGTGTGTGCTACATTGTTCCTAGTATTTCTCTCCAGTTGTTTAAACAGCGAAATTCTTAGTTTATGTTACCTCTTGTTCATTTTTGGGTTGCTTTAAGAGTTTTAATATCCAAAGTCTGAACATAGTATAGCAGCCAGTAACAGGAGAGTGCAAATCCTTCATTTTAACTAGTTTTTACCTCACCTATGTACAAAAGTAAATTCATGATTTGGATGCTTCAAATAAAGATATAGTCATCAGGTCATCTTTTGCCAGCACATCCTCAGTTTTTTTGCGCTTCTGGCTTTATTTAGAAAAAATCTAGTATGTGGTGCACTGGTGCTGACACACAGAACAAAAAGTGGAATCAAATGTGCTAATTCTCCGTCATCATGAACCTTTAGGTTCAGTCAGTTTGTGGTCTAAAAGCCTGAGGAGACACCCAGGGCAAGATGTGCTAAACAAAAAGTTTACAGAGTTTAAGATGATTAAGAGGTAATTGTTGCATGTTCATATGTTATTAACTGCTACAGCAGATATGTGTTATTTTCATAAAAAGTCACATTTATGACCAGCTTATAAAAATCTCAGATCTGGACCCTTCTCTGGACACAAATGTTTTTTGAACCTATTGACAGCTATCAATGTATTTAAACATTGCACTTATGTTTTACTGGAATAAAAGTATTAAATCAATAAGAAATAAAAAATTTGTGTGTATTACCAGTGTGTATTACAAGATATATATATATATATATATATATATTATATACACACATACAGAAGGACTTTGGTATTACAAATTTCTTAGCATTATAAATTAAGAGATTAAGTTTAAGCTTAAAACTAATGATGGATGTCATCTCAGGTCAAAGCTCCTAATGTACAGTAAACGTTACTGAATGCTACTGTTTCACTCACTCACTTGGTTCTCACTCGCTTCTAGCTGTGTTCACCCAGTTTCACTTTTTTATGGCACTTTTATGTTTGTGTTTTAGAAATATTGAAAAACCAAAAAAGAAAAAAAACCTGTGCTGTGCATCGAAGAACAAACTTATAAAGATTTTGTTATTAAGTGTAGAGGTAAACAGGCTTGCAGTTCAGTGTCTTTGTTGGAATAAACTGAGTTTTGAAAGTGTGAGTTGTGGGGGAAGGTCCCTTGCTTTGGTTTAACATGCATATATATAGACATATATACAGTACTTTTGTACTGGGATCTGTCTGCATCGCTAGATGTTAACGTTTGCAGCAGATCATTTATTTTGGGTCCAGTGTTATGCCTCCAGTTCAAAGCTGCAGCCCTGCTGATAAGACACCGAATTAAAGCTGATTTTAACGGTTCCACTGGACATGACACGACCTTCCATATCATCAGCTTCTGCCGCCCCGTCACAGTATTCTAAACCTTTCCACCCCATGAATTATGAATTATGGGCTTGTGCAATATTATACTGTGTTAGTTTTGATAACAATGAATATTAATTCAGGATCCTTAAAAATGCATGAGGGGATAGCAGTGGCACTGAGAGGTCGCTGATAGATGTTGGTGTCAAACACTGTACAATATTTATTATTGTTGCAGACGATTCCATAAGCAGTCACCCCTCTTATCCACGTCTGCATGTGTTTTATTGAGTAGTGTTGCTCAGTTTAAGTTTTGACTTTATTGGTGACATAGCATAATTTTTTTTCTAGACAGTCATCAGCATTGAGGTTACTATAGATATCTAGTTCCCCTGTTCTGGCTTTTTTTATTTTATTTACGATTGATCAAAAAGAAACTGATGACATTGATGTGTTTTATGGTATTATGAGTTACTGACTGTTGACCTCTGAATATTGACTGGATTTGAAGCTTTTTTTAAAAAATGATTATTATTCCAGTATTGTGTTTCTAAGAGGACCTTATGTTTGGCCTTTGTATCTTTAAAATGAAGAATAAAGAATTTTAAAAACAGACATATTTAATCGACTGAAAATTACTTGAATGTTACAGCAGCAACCTTTAAATATTTAGGTTATATTACTAATCATAATGCTGAATTAATTGGACCTGTTTTCCATTTAAAAAGGTGGAAGATCAAAAGATGAAAAGCACTGAGGGTCGTTTTGCCTGTTTAGCATTTAAACAGCCCAGGGGCCCAAGCTTTCTTTGTAGGTAATACTCAAGTAGGGAGATCCCTCTGTAAGGTTTGAACCACATAATTATATGAAAATACATTCAGATGGTGGCACTGTGAAGGTTAAATTCTTGTCTGTCATAGGACTTTTTTTCCCTTATTTTTTTCTTTTTGCTAAAACTGCTCAAATAAAAAATGAGTATTATGGAAAACTGCTCCAGCAGAAGTGCCTTTAGATGACTGTCGTTATGAACTGGCCCCATATAATAAAAATTTAGCTGAATAACATAATTTTTTGTGCTTAATCAGTCAATTTTGGGTAATTATTGTGTAGGACAACAGTAGATCTAGTTACGACCAGCCCTACCCAGTAAGCCAGCTGTTTTCCCTCTGGCCTTGCTGGCAGTTATGGTGTTGAGGACCTGTCTTCTTTGTTTCCCCTTTCAAAAAAAAGGTCAGATTTCTCTCTTGCTTCTAATGTTGTTGTGCTGCACAGTTCACTATGCAGTGGATGATTGTTTTGTATACATATATATACCTCTACTTTCTATAATACAAATGAACATTTTTATTGCTGGGAATCTAACTTTGTGTCACTTATTGCTTTTCCAGTTTCTGGATATTTGCTTTTACGCTCAAAGGCTTTGCTGTAGCTCAGTAAGCTTTGAATTATTTGCAACATCCTAAAATTGATTCAATTTTATTTTGTATTTATTTAGTCAGGCGCTGTCAGTGAGATTAACATCTCTCTTTAAGGAAAGACCTGAGAACAACAACAAAAAAAAGAAACAACAAGAACACAAACAGCAGACAGAAAATACACAACACAGTAAATAACATAAAGGAAGAATCATAAAAAACTATCAGATAATAAAGCTTATAAGGGCGATGTTAGTCTCTAATTCAAGGGCAGTTTGTAGTTCTTTACATTTTGATTACATTGAAACCAGTTTGTGAAGCTATAGCATATTTTTGTTTTTCTCCCCTCTAAACATTACTTTATCCAGATCTGGCTCAACTTCAAACGTTTAGCACTTCTAAGCCAACCGTACCTTTTAAACGTTTTATGGAAATCTGTCCATAACTAACTCAGAAAACAGACAAAGCAGACAGAGAGAACAAATCCCTCCTTGACAGAGGGAGTAAATACCATCCAACCTTTTCATGGAGAGAACTCTAATCAGTTTGATTTTTTCATCATTGATAAAGTGTAATGCACCATGACATGCAGGGTTTAACTGCTGGAGTGTTCATGGGGCAGCATGACAATTCAGAATATCTCTGAAGTCAAGGAAGGATATGAAGTTTTACTGCACAATAGTGTTAAGGTTTTAAGAAAATAGGCATCCTCTAATTCTACACAAGAAGACCGCTGAGCCAGATGTTGAATATGAACCTTAAAATCAAAGTCTACTGTCAAGTAAAATTCCTGGGTATTTGTATGACTCGGCAAGAGTAACACCATTTAAAGTTGTAATTGAAGGATATTCAGAGTCTGTGGTAGAGGTGGAAAACACCATGTGCTTGGTCTTTTCTAAGTTCAAAACTAGTCTGGGATAAAGGAGAGCTAATTGGAAAGCATCAAATCCAGACTGCAGTCGAGTCATGAGCTGGAGTAGGATCTAGCTTGGGGGATATAAAATAATGTGGTCTACAAAATATATAAAGTAAAGAACAGTGGCCCAAGGAGAGACCCCTGTGGCACCCCGTGTCTGATGATGTGACTTGACCATTAGAAACAGTCTCTGGTTCTCTTTGTGAGGTATAAATGAACCAGTTGAAATGACAATCTGATAAACACATTATTATCTATGTAAGATTATGGATAGATATTACCGAAATCCCTCCATTATCTATTGTACTTAATACAGCAGCACAGTGGCTCTTCATGGCAAGCCAGTCCTGAGTTCCAACTCTGACAGTGCTCTACTGTGTGGAGTTTCCATGTTTTCCCTGTGCTTTTGCAGATTTTTGCTGAGAGCTCTGGGTTCTCCTGCCACTGGAAAACATGCTAGATTGTTTTTTGTTCTTTGTTTTTTTGTTTGTTTTTTAATTGATCTTCTTATTTATTATATTCAGCAGCTAGCACATCAACAGGAGCCTATATAACCGAAGCCCCTCCTGCAGGAACAAACCCTGTATACATTTTAACAATTAACCCATGAAGTTTTCATTTCTATGCAAAAACAATATGAAGAAATGACATTCAGTTGGTTTCCACACAGAATCACAAACACAAAAGTTTGCAGTGTTTAAAAGACTATTTGTGAAAACAGTGCTAATCTCCCCTCTGTTTTCCATCCACCTCATACAATATACTCTGAAACCCCTTGACTATACAAACGTTTGTGATCTCCCACTTCCTGTTTGACAGTCTGGATCTTCTGCATGGTGGTAACATGAAGCAGAGCACAGCCTACAAATATTTTGGTAATACTGACAATCACAATGAGTTTATACAAATAAATGATTTTAAATGTTTGGGCCCAATGTGCAGGTGTTTTTATAAGATGAAAATGATCAAAGTACGGATACTTAGAAAAATAGCATAACTAGAAATTACGATAGCTAGGCTAGCACGCTGAAGGCATGTTCTTCATTGTTTAACTTGACTGATGCGCAGACTTAAAGCTACTCAGTAAAAGAGAGTGGTGCACAATAACATTAGCCTTAAACTCAACTAGAAGCTCTCTTCTTTTGTCCTAAAATCATACACTTTCATGTAATATTTTCTATACTTAAAGAGGAACTTCATTACATAGAATGAAAGCCATTCTGTTTACAAATCACTACCTAAAAGCTAAAAGAGTTGGAAGATTAAGAAAACAACCTAAAATAAACTACATGTGTGATATCCCTTATAACGCTTTTCTGTTGTTTTTTTGGGGGTTTTTTTTAAAATATGCTCTTTATAAATCACCTGCATTTCTTGTTGTTGTCTTGATTATTCGAGTATTAGAAAATGTTATTCAACCTCATTACCTGGGTCATTAAACACAAAAACCTCTGCACCTGAAAGGGAAGTATATCTGTCTTAGAAATAATAAAATAGTTGTCTTAGAAATAATAGTTGTCTTAGAAAATGAGAGTACTTTAATCTCGCTGCCCCTCCATCAGGACCAAGCTGCCACTTCCCTCTGTTTGGTTTCCTGGTATGAAAGCTGACTGCGGCATCAGGCCAAATCTGGCAGGAAACTGGAGGCACCACATTTGGTTTGAACAGGAAGGATCCACTCCTGAAAAACAACTGCTATTTTAGATCAGGTATGTACCAACACAGACCACGTCTCCAGGGATGTCATCTAAAGAGTGGAAAAGCTTTGTTATTTCTGCTCAAATAAATGTTTGAAGGTATTGATTTGACACACGATGAAGGGCTTTTACACAGTGATGTTCCCCATGTTTTGGCATTTTGTATGTTTAATTGGTGCTGAACTTGCATTTGCAAGTTATAAAAATACAAGAAATTGTAGTGTTTATTTGTTATTACAGTTCATTTTACCCTCTATCTTTTAATCAAGTTGGAAACCGTCACGCTGAGCCCTGCATTTCAGTCTCCTGTCAGCCTTTTTATTGAAGCCTTCCTCTCTAATCTCTACAGTCACACTGAAACCATCTCTCTCTCTCACACACACACACACACACCTTTTGTGACTAACCGTCCCTTCCTGTGAGGAGTCTTTGCTAATGACAGTGCATGACTGCTCATACTGACACCATCATCTCTTTGGCTCTTCCATCAAACACCACAAACCTAAACCCACACAGCCGTCCTTTTCTCTTTCATGTTGTTTCCCTGAGCTCTGGGTCCAAGATTCGCTCACCTCTCTGGGCCTGAATGTTGCTGCCTTGCAGAAATTACAGCTCTCAAAAACCCTCAGTCTCCCAGCATTTCACAGGGGCTGCTGGCATTTGGGGCCCCAGGCTAAAACCTTTCATCTTTTTTTGGGAAGAGCACCGTTATGGTCTCTTCAAACACACTGGGAGATAATGGCTTAGAGACACACACGGGGAGGGGAAATGTCTGTCACACTGGCTGAGAGCAGGGGCTGCATAGCAGACACTGAGAGGGGGGTTTGTTGGGTTTTAGGAGATTATCGATGACTAATCACACCGCCTCTTAAAATGTGTGAGGTTTGATTTAATTTGGGAGTAAAGTAAGTTTATTGCTTAACATAAATCTTTGTGGTAGACTGCAGTCAGTCTTGTGTGCATTTTGAAGACAGCCAAACAATTTTAGGGGTCCTGAGAAAATAATGAGCCTGGATCTTAACCTTGAAACACGACTGGAGCTCCTTTTCAACAGGCTTGTGGCATGGCTCTGGATGATGGTCTGTCTGTTTCAGGTTTTGTTCTTTGGTCCAGACTGAAAGTATCCCAACAAATGCAAGATGGGCTGCCATGAAATTTTGTATGTCCATGGTCTATAGAAGATGATGAAGATGATTTTTGTCTTACTCAACATGAGGTTTTGTGTGAGATGTCATAACATTGTTGGTAGATTGCCATGACGTGTACACATGTTGTAATAGCTTTCGTGATCCCTTAAAGGTGACCTATTTTAATTTTCTAAGTTTTGTCTCATATATATACAGTTACAATGGTGGATGCTCATATTAAACAAAGTTTTCAATAATGAAGTTAGCATATGTGCAGATGATCCCAATAAGCTTAAAGACTGTTGTAAATGCTCTGTTTCTGGCAGTTTCTTTCTACTATTGGATCTGTATAATGTCAGTGAAAGCGGATCTCTGGCACACAGCTCTGGCTGAAGGCCATAGACTGTATAAAAGATGAACGTAGCTTCCAAATCTGAAAAGTGAAGCCAACCTCTTTCTAATGGCCAGCAGGGGGTGTCTATTCAAAAAGACTTCTGTTTGTACAGAAGCTTGTGACCTCATTAAACACATTCCTAATAACTTTATGGTCTTAATTGCAACTTTCAAGTTATACTGAATAAAACCTGAAATCACATTTGTAAATTATAGTCAATATAATTGTCAGAAAGGAAGATAAACCACGGTGCTCATTGGCTAACGACTTGTCGATCACAAGTTGTTTGCCAATGAGTGAGCAGTGTTTTCAGTTTCACAGTCAGATCACCACTTGCTTGGTTTCAAAACACCAAGATGGCTACCTGAAAATGCTCAACTCGAGGCTGCTGTTCAAATTTTCAGTTCAGTAGGGTCAGCCAATCAGAGGAAAGTTAGCTTGAAGGGAGGGAAAGTGAGCTAAAATGGATTCTGTAGGACTGTGGATGAGAAATATGGAACAGAAAATATCTATAATAGATCCCCTTTAACTTTTAATCAAATGGTGTACCAGATACGGTCAGATAGTTTTTAAACTTCTAAAACTATATTCCATCAAACTCAATGGCAAATCCTAACATGTTAATCAAAGCTGCTGAACATGATAAACATTTACCTGCTTAACATCACCCTGTTTGCTCTGTCACTCTGTTGCTTGAAGCAGCCCATGTGGAGCCTCACAGATCCACTAGAGACTCTAGACACTAGAGTTTTGTTGCTGCACACTGCAAAGGAACCAATCCCCTTTTTGAACACAACATAAATATTTACTTTGAAACCAGCGTATGTTTGATGGTAATGAAGACAGTGTAGGGAAGTGGTGGAGAAAGAGGTGGGTGTGAGCTTGAAGTAAACCAAAAATAAAGCTCATTACATGAGCGAAGATACAAATCTGAAAAACTTGTGAAAAATCTAAAAAAAATAAAAAATAAAGTTTGTATTTCATGACATTGGGCAATGATTTGAATGTATCGTGAATCATAACACAATCATCTTAAATACAATAAGTATTAGTTTGGTTTGTGGCTGGAAAGAACAGAAAAGAAGAATGAAGGGAGGAGGAGGAGGAGGAGAGGGAACAGGATGAGGGTTAATGGGATGTGGGCAAACCACAACTGATGAGATGTTCCTGGTGATCCGGATCTGGGATTTCTGCCATTAGATGATTATCGTTTTTTAGCCGTGACTGTAACATTATTGTAGTTAAATTGTTAGTAAAGTGACATAAATTCAATCTGAAGTTCAAATGCCTGTGAGTTTTTAGAACGTTGGAGTGAAAACAAAAATTTATGCTCCTTGAAAACTTCATGGATTGTTGTGTGATGTTGTACAGATGTTCATGTTCTCCTGAATATGTATCCTAATACCTGTGGTGATCCTCTCACTTTTCCTCTCCCACACAATGAGAGTGTCCTTTGTGGTTTGAAGTGAAATGTCTCAAGAGCAATTAATTGTTGCTAAGAAATCTGGTATTCAGATTCACACAGAATCAACTGCATAAATCCATCTTTAACCTTCAAGTGACTTCTTCTTCTTTCAGCTGCTCCCTTTAGGGGACACCACAGCGAATCATCTGCCTTCATCTCACCCTATCCTTAGCATCCTCCTCTTTCACACCAACCCTCTGCCTCCTTCACTACATCCATGAACTCTTCTTTGTGGTCTTCCTTTTTTCTCCCTGCCTGGCAACTCCATATTCAACATCCTTTGTCCAATAGTTTCACTGTCCCTCCTCTGCACATGTCCAAACCATCTCCCTTGCCTCTCTATCTTTGTGTCCAAACTGCTTAACCTGAGCTGTCCCTCTGATGTTCTCATTTCCTGTCCATTCTGGTCACTCCCAACAAAAATCTTAGTATCTTCAGCTCTTCCGCCTCCAGTTCAACTTCTCTCTTAACTGCCCTCCATCCTAGACATCTCCATACCTCCACAGGTATGTCATCTGGACCAACCACCTACCCACTCTTCATCATCTTCATAGTTGCCCTCCTCACCCTTCCTCCTCACTAATCCTCTGCACTTCCTGATTCACTAACTTTCCTCCATCTGTCCTCCTCTCTCTCTTATTCTCTTTGTTCATGAGTTCCTCAGAGTATTCCTTCTACCTTCTCAACACACTCTCTTCACTCATTGGTACATTTCCATCTCTATCCTTAATCACCCTAACCTGCTTCACATCCTTTAGAGCTCAATCTCTCTGTCTAGCCAATCTATATAAATCCTTTTCTCCTTCCTCAGCGTCCAGCCTCACATACAACTCACTTATAAGCTTTTTCCTTTGCCTTTGCCACCTCTCTCTTTGCTGTATGCCTGGCCTCCCAGTGCTCCTGTCTACTTTCTTCATCTCCCTGCCTATTTCACCTTTTCTTTGCTAACCTCTTCCTCTGAATACTTTCCTGTACTTCCTCATTCCACCACCAAATCTCCTTGACTTCTTTCCTCTGTCCAGAGGATACACCAGATACCTTCTCAGCAGTTTCCCTCACCACTTCAGCTGTACTTTCCCAGTCATCTGGTATCTCTTCACTACCACCCAGACCCTGTCTCAACCCCTCCCTGAACTTTAACCTTCAAGCGACTAAGCTATTTTATTGACTAAAATGACCAAGTGAGGTCATTAATGGTGCCATTATATTTTATACAGGAATACTTTTTAATGGCTCTATTTGTGATTATCATACCTATACTGTTTCCTTTATACATGACAGATGTTCTATGATGTTCTAATGTAATTAATTGTGATTTTCAAACATTTTTTACGTTAAAAAAGAGTTTGTAGAAAGCAAAATTCATATATGTAAAATGTATTTCGGCAATCCTTGTCTGTTACTTCTGTCAAAACAAATTTTCTTTGTTTCAATAATACTGGAAAAAAAAGTATCATTTTAGCACCAGGCGGTGAGCAGGCACAGCCTTTCCAATATTAAAACATTGTCAGCACTGCTTTGTGCATTAAATTGGTGCCTCAAGGCTTCTGCACCAATAATGTTGAGGTCTGGGCTTGGGGAAAGGGCAATCCATGAATGATAGTATTCCATTGTGTATCTAGGTATGCTTTGACTGCATTGGTAGTGTGTCTGGGATCAATGGGATCACAGAGCATCCCAGATGGTACTGCATGGTGGACTAAAATCTGATGGTACTTTTCTGTGTTCATAGTTCCATCAATTTTGACAAGATCCACAACACCACTGGCTGAAATGCAGCCCCAAACCATGACAGACCCTCCACTGTGT
>VUQI01030449.1:28703-50471 GCA_015106735.1 Paratilapia polleni | reverse complement strand
ATGAAAGAAAGGGAAAGAAAGAAAGAAAAGAAAAAAAAGGGGGGGGGGATGGGTGGGGTGGTATTTACATGTTTTGCTAAAACATATAGTAATACATAATAGTATAATAGCTATATAATACATAATGTAATATATATATATATAATACCTAATGTATAATATTTATATAGTACATATTTATATGTTTTATATATTATTCCATATATACAGACTATGCAAATTATATTATATGTATCTGCATCTAAATTTAGATGCAGATACTGAAACTAATATTGATTCTGTCAATAGTAGTGACAACAATAATAATAATAATAATAAATAATATAATTTTACTAACAATACTACTGATAGTGATTAAAAAAAAAAAAATATATATATATATATATATATACACACACACACACACACACACACACACGCACACACATTAATAAGAACAAGGGCAATCAGTAGTAATGAAAATCAGTGGCAACAGGTCTTACGGAGTGATGAATCCAAATTTGAAATTTTTGGTTCAAATGATCATGAATATGTACAGAGGAGGTCAGGAGAGAGGTACAGCAGTGAGTGTTTACAGCCATCTGAAAAACACGGTGGAGGCTCTGTCTGGCTGCATTTCAGCCAGTGGTGTTAGGGATCTCGTCAAAATTGATGGATTTATGAATGCAGAAAAGTATCATCAGCTTTTGATCCACCATGCAGTACCATCTGGAAAGCATCTGATTGGCAACAGCTTCATTTTTCAGCGTGACAATGATCCCAAACACACTGCCAATGCAGTAAAAGCATATCTGGATAGAAAAACACATAATGAAACACTATCAGTCAGGGACTGGCTTCCCCAGAGCCCGGACCTGAACATTATTGAAGCAGTGTGGGATCATCTTGACAGAGAACAGAACAAAAGGCAGCCAACATCCAAAGAAGAGCTTTGGATTGTCCTTCAAGAAGCCTGGAGAACTATTCCTGAAGACTACTTAAAGAAATGACAAGACAGCTTGCCTAAGAGAGTTCAGGCTGTGTTGAAGAATAAAGGTGGTCAAACCAAATGTTGATTTTCAAACTCATTAGAATTGCATAAAATCTGATTTTGTCTTATAAACTGTATTAACATTTATGTTTGCACGTTTCAATAAATCGCTGCATCTATTCCCCATTTTCCTAGCAAAATATAAAGAAATGAGGGGTGACACAGTACTGTATATATTTCCAAGGGTGAGCATTATGTAGGTGGCAACTTACTCAATAAAGGGAAGTCCAGACCAGAAGCTTCAGTTTAAGTCAAAGTTTGAATCAGGCACATAAATTTGCACAGCAATATAACATTTGATATTTTGTTCCTCACTGACTGCCAGCAGAAGTGTTAGAAGCAGCACGCCTTTAATGCATACTTTGGGATGTGGCAACATATCTGTATTTGGAGAGAACACAGTCTGCGGTATTTCACTTCAGCTTCTTCAGATGTGACCTCAAATATCTTGTGTTCTCTTTCATCACCAGCATTTGCTGTGTGTCTGCCAGAAGACCTCTACTGAGTTTTCATTTTGAGGTTGAAATGTAATGAGTCGTAAAAGATATAAATGACTAAAAAATGACTTGCTAACATCAACGCTAGTGGCAGTGATGAATAGGGAAAACAAGAGGAAAATTAAAAAAAAAAAAAAGAATCTGGAGTGTAAGAGGGAAAGAATCAAGAAGCGACTGAGCGACAAGAGGAAGTGAAAAGTGATAGAATAGAGCTGTTTGATGGATGTTTAAGGATATGGGCTTTTGTCAGTGAGTGATGCGATGGAGCAGTGCGCTGTGGTCCCTGCTGGACTATTTTTGTTGATCTTTCCTTGTTCTCTTAGTTGATTGATGGTTCATATAGGTAGTGAGGCAGAGAAAAGATGTGGTCTAAACCGGGTTACACTCCACCCTGGGCTATCCCCCTGCTGTGTTCTCGCTCTCTGTCTTTCTTTCTGCCTCATTCACTTTTGCTCCCTCTGTCCATATTTTCTCTTCCCTCGTGCTATCCGCTTCCATCTCTATTCTCTCCCACTTCGTATTTCCCCTGGTCCATTCTCATTCCCAATGTGTTGGCAAAAAGTGAAAAAACAATTTAAACAAAGGTGAGAACTCGATGAGCTCCCTAAAGATGACAGTGAGCTTATTGGAGTAAGTAAACAGAAAACAGTTTGGTTCCCATTTGATGCTGACCACTAATTAGCAGTTCTTACCAGTTTTTCTTTGACCTCATCTGAACCCGACTGACCATGGTCACCATTCTCAGACCCAACAGCATGCTCCTGTGTTCCTAGATTGGTGTGGTTTGGGTTTCAGTGTGAGTAGCAGCATTGGGCCCCCCAGAACAAACATGGCACGGTCCAAAATAAAGCCCCCGCAAGTTCTTCAGAGGCCTTGTGGAAAAACCATAAAGTGGAGTTACGGGGTCAGAATGGGGATGAGATATTTAATGGTTTACACAGGGAATGAGATAAATATGCGCATGACCTAATGAGTCGACAGACACATGTGCGCACACAGCACGAGTGCACGCACATTAGTATTGCTGTGCAAATACACATGACACATACTTAATCACAAATGATGTGTTAAGTTAGATCAGTCAAGTTTCATTTGTGTGGAGTTTTATCCCATATTAAGGTCGTCGGGAAATGTTTGTAATCTTTCAACATTTTTTGTTTTCTATTTTGAAACTTAACAAAAAACACACATAAACAGAAACAGTAATGTGGGCTTTGCTTGGTCTACTGTCAGTCAGCAGGTGGTTAACCAGAAGGCACTGAGGTGGTGATAGAGACAGCCAGAGACAATAAGCCCCTTTCTTTTTGTTCTGACCTCCTCTCTCCTCAGGGTCACCCTGCTTTGCTAAGACCACTTAACTTCCAATTTCATACACCCATATACCCAAATACACACACAGACAAAGACATACTTACACAAACATTCAGGGCCACAATAATACACTCTGAAAACAGTTTTCACTCCTGCTTACAGTAAGTCCGGTCTTTGTTAACACGAAAGTCTCTGAATAGAACAATTAAACTAGAACAAATATAATATGATTCCACTCCTCTACTTACTCCTGCTTGTGGGGAAGTCATTTTCATTTTTTTAGCCCCAGTCCAACACTTTTGATTCAAAATCAAACTATGAGTTTTAGGATCTTTTGGGGTAATTTCCTCAAAACTCTAAAGCTTAAATTGTGTGTGCACGATTACTCTTACAGTGGGAGGTTTGAGTGTTGAGGATTATATGTCGAGTACAAGCATCAGCTCTGATTTGTTCATTCTTCAACAGGTACAGCATACAGATGGGTTCGAAGTGGAAATAGCGATTTCTAGTCACATGACAAGCATAGTTCTCTCTCACACAAATTCTAAAACATTGATGGGGGCAGTTTTTAGTGTTTAGCACGTTGACCAAGGGCTCTTCAACATGCAGCCTGGGGAAGTCAGAGCTCAAGACACCAACTGTTCAATTTGTGTGATGACCTGCTGTACAGTGCTTAACAAATTTATGAGACCACCTGTCATAAAAAAGAGAAAGATCATCCAGCATCATGAAGTACTTTAATGTGGACTCTTTCCTTTTCAGTGAGTTCTCGCCGTTTTACCATTTTGAACAGGAGTGAGGAATTTCAAACTGAATTCCCGTTTTTATACCCTAATTTGAGCCGGGCACACTGGACGTCTCTGAGAAGTCAGAAATTAATCAAGCAGAACATTCAACCATTAAAACAAATTTTTTTCTGTTCAGGAATGCAAATAAATAACTGTAATTTGATACCTTAATCAAAAAGTAATGTGCTTATAAGGTTGCACCAATGTGAATAGGCAGCTGAGTGCCATGTATCTCTGTCATTTATTTATCTGATGTACATATATGAGCAAGCATGCTCTCCTGCAGTGCATACTTATGGCTTAGTGGTATTAGAGTAAAAATAGGATGGCAACCTCCTTGCAACTAGGACGACCAATTGCAAGAAGTTGCAGCGAGCAACTGGTTGCCCAGAGGTTGAGCATGCAACACCCTCAACCTCTAGGCGACCATTTTCGAATTTCTGAATTTCTGTTTCGAATTTAAATGGTTCTGGCTGCACTCTGAATGTAAGCAGTGAATGTGAATTTGTATTTATGTGAATTTCTGTTTGATGTGAATTTCTGTGTATGTACATGGCAACAAATTTGCAACAGATTTCCACCGGTTTATCACAGTTAATCGCCGCATCATCACAAACAGATTACATGTAACTGCCAACTTGAGCCCATTTAGTTGCAAACTGATAGCAGACAGACTTTTTGCTGTTTCATCACCACCTTGACACATCAAAGTGGCTTTGAAGACGCCACCTGACTGACTGCAAGTGGTCGCAGACCTGGTCCCCATTTCAAAGGCAACGAGATCGCACACGGTCACAATAATTTTGGTTGTGCCGCAGTTTCCAACTACTGTTTTCCCTAGTGTGACTGTAGCATTAGTGACACTGAGAGAGAACATTAACTCAATCAGTTTGGGTTTGACAGACCTGATGTAACCCTTATGGTTCTACTACTTGGCTAAAGGGCTCAGTTGCTGGAAATCTTTTGGAGCATTTAGCAACATTTTTTTGGCCCTCATTAGCAGGCGACAACATGCTTAGTTGTCATGGAGATGATTCAGTTACAGTTGAATTAACTGCCTTTTAGTTGTCATTAGTTCAAAGTTGTTGGTCATGTTTAATCTGACTGTACTCAATAAAGGTCATGACTGTGTGTTAGATGTCCGAGCTAATATTCTACTTGCTGATCAAGTACAAATCGAGCTGACTTCAGGCATGCACTGTAGACACTGCAGACCTGCGTTCATTCTCCACGTTTGCCAGAGTGACTGATAAGTGTTGTTTGACAGGAAATGGATTCCCTTGAAACAGGATGTAGCAACTGGCATGCAGTGCTGGAAATGATCGGGAAAAATAATCAAAGAAGCAGCAAGTGTTAATGAGGAGGAACGCCTGCAGCAGGTCTTCCTTTATATGTGCACATGTGTTGTGTATGTGTTTCTTGTGTCTGTGTTGTCTGGATGTAATTATGATGGATGGAGGGCAAAAGAGGGTTTGAGGCAACAGTGTGCAATAAGAGTTTGTATGCTGGTACTCAGGGTGACCCTATATTTTTCAATGTCATATAACCATCCACAGCTACAACATGAACATGATTGACTTTCATGCTTTGGTAGAAAACACTCATTCATCCTGTTGACAAAGATCCTTTTGTGTCCCTTTGTGTGTGTGTCCTTGTCTTTTTTTTTTGGTTTTGTTTTACATCTGTACTTTTCCATGTTCTCTTCATAGCCTGTAGGCAGACAGCTGTGTTGCCATGGTTTTATCAACAGATGTTGTGGTGTTCAGTGAGACTGCCCCACTCTCCACCCTGCAGCTCCTGCTGTGAGGCACTTTATATCCGCTTATTATCCCGAGTCTGCCCTGAGGTGATCCGTCCATTATACGATTCCTGATCAGAGCTCTGACTGTTGCCTTAACTCAGCTTTCATGACACCCCTCAAATGACACAGCCTTAGCCCTAGGACAGGGAATTTCCCTCATTTCCGTAAAGATCAACCCCAGTCTTGTTATGTCTGGGATGACCAACTCAGGTGGAGAGGAAAATTTCTGTTTGCATGCATGTACTTGTTTATTCAGTCTGTTTAGGTATATATAGCTGTTTTCCAACCAAACAGTTCTGGGTGTAAGTACCCACTAGGGAGGCCTGCTGGGAACTACATGCCTTCCAGCATCTTTTCTTTTTGCTAATAGGAATTCTGAGCAGCTGGTAATGCAAGTTGGCTCTTGTTGTGATCTTTCTTTTCTTTAAATCATGTTTGAGCCTCTTCATTTTTGTTTTATATTGCTTGGCTGTGTGGTAAAGGCTTTTTTCAATTTGAAGGGAATAGCATTGCATTTACTCCATTGCTTATAGGCTCAGTAATTTGTGGAGTTCACTGTCAGTTCATTTTGTTCCTATTTTGTAAAATTTTTTTAAGGCTAACGCTAATGTTTATATCGCTAATGTTTATATCGCTAATATTTATATCGCTAATATTTTACAAATGGTGTTATTTATTTATTACCTTTTAATGGTTGTTCTATTCAGAGTTATTTATTTTAGTATTGTATTCTCTAATTAGTTTTTGTTTTCTTTTTCATTTTGATTATTTGCTTTTAATTCATTAGTTAGTTTGAGTGGCTTTGCTCGTTTCAGTTTATTTTTTCTTATTTTCAGTGTTAGTTTTAGTCTTTTTAATTATTATTGTATGGAGGGCATATGTCGGAAGTAAGATGCAGGAAAATCAGCATAGGCATAGTGCTTAACAAACCACCACCCAGTGTAAGGTTTATGCACAACTGCCTTAAATTAACAGTATTGGTAATTACCAAAGTCATTTTTTATGTTTCTGTAATGGTTAATCCACCAGTATACGCAAGCTCTTTAATCGAAATTTTTAATGCTAAAATATAATTATTGCTGTCATCCATGAATTTTCAAATTTATAGTTTTACAACAAAGCAGAAAAAAATAGTAAAGCACATTATTATTTTTTGATTAAGATGCCAAATTACAGTTATTTACTTGCATTCCTGAACAGAAAAATTATATAAAAATGTAAATATTTTATATAAAATTATATAAACATGTATAAACATGTTAATTCACTTTGAAATTCCTTGCTTATGTTCAAAATGGTAAAACATCTAGAACTCACTGAAAAGGAAAGAGTCTGTATTAAAGCACTTTGTGATGCTGGATTGTCTTTCTCGTTTATATGACAGGTGGTCTAATTTGTTAAGCACTGTATTATAATAAAAACACAGAACTTTTTGAGGTTGACTCACAGTCTTGTAGATATTCAGTGTCTCAATAAAACCATCAAATCCTCCTCAGCCAAGACAAAACTAGGGATATTTCCTCTTTCTTATTATTTCATTTGAGTTTGTTCACAAATTCATATCAGTTTAAACTTTTTTCAAGAGTCTAGTTTTTTTATTTTTATTTTAGTTAAATAAAATCTTTTGTTTTTTCACTTCTAGTTTCAGTTTTTAGTTCAGTTTTAGTTAAGTATAATAACCTTGGTTCCAGTGTGCTTGCAGCTTGGGGTGTGGGGAGCCGATGTTTGGATATCTGTCCGATGCTAACCCATAAAGCTGGATTGGATATCGATGACAATGACCTGATCCATGGTCTGATCCATTCTGTGCAGTTCTATGTTGCTCTTTGTTTACTTTGGCACACCACAGCAGCATCTGGCAGCAGAGTTAATGAAGGAAGCTAACAGCAGAGGTGCAGCAGTTTGGAGGTACTTCACGCTCCTGCATCAACAGCTTCTGCTTGCATGTTTGCACAAGTGTTTTATTTAACAGCAAACTGTGGTCACAGTTGAACTGACGTGACTGAAAAGATCAAAACAAGGATGCATTCTCTCTTTCTGGCTTGCTAGCTCATTCTCCGGGGACTGCTGATAGAAATTAGCTAGCGGCTAAATCTGGTACAATGCATCTCTTCTCTTAGGAGATGAATGTTATTGTACATGGTCCCTGACAAATAAATAAAAAAAATACAGTTTACTTTCATTCTCATTAAGTTCTGTCAGAGATCTTATCTAAGAAGTTCAGCATAATACTTTTTTATTTCCTGGGCCTGTTTTTGTTCATTATTTCACTAATAAATACCAAAAATTCAGTAAATTTATATTCTTGGATGTATTTATTTGTTACATTTTATGTTACAAAGTTAGGAAAGATGTTTAAGTTGAGCTAGATGTTTCCTTACATATAAAAGAATGATTCCCAGGCTCTTCCTCACAGTGAGGGTTACAGATTATTAATTTAACAGTGGTATTGGATTGGTATTTGGTATCAGCAGATACCCACGGCCAAGGTATTGGTATCAGAAAGGGAAAAAGGTGGCTCAGGCCATCGCTACTTGCGACTGCCATTGGTCATGTGTTCAGCCAGTCAATGCACACTTAAGTCTAGACCAAGTTATTACAGTTAACTAAAACTAAACTAAAACTAGTTGTGAAAAATGTTTTAGTTATCTTAAATAAAGAAATAGAATAGAAAAAAGCAAAAACTAACAGAAAACAATATTATGTACTTAAAAAGCTAAGTAAAAAAATATGGGAAATAGCTTACATTTTAGTCTTTGATAATTTGGTCAAGTTTGTTAAGACAACAAGCATGGAGAAGCACCGGTGCATACTGTATGTTTATTGAGACAGGGACTTGACTGTGAATCAGTTGCCTTCACAAAGTGTTTGTATTCCTTATACTGTATGTGTCTTAAATTTGAAACTGAAATGAGCAAACACACACTAGGAAAACAAAATCTAATTTCAAACAAATATTTAAAAATAAAATGACACCAACAATGCAAAACTATAATGACCAATCACAGCACACCAACATCACTCAAAGTTCCTCTTACGCTGAGACATTTCCTAGTCTGTAGAAGGAAATGCCCCAAAAACTGAGTTCTTAGAACTATGGTGCTTCTCAGTTCGAGCAGCATGCACATGGAAAAAAGTAACTAAAACTATAAAAGTGGTCCTAAAGTGCCCTATGTGTGTAAATAAACAACACAGGGTCTGGGAGAAGCCCAGCCCTTTTCTGTGTAAAGTTCTTCATGCGTCCATTTGACAAATTCCAATTCCACCTATGCACGCACTCACACACTGCATGAACACATCAGCATGCATGATTTACTTAAATGAAAAAAAAAACAAAAAAAAAACATGCTTTGGTCTTCAGGCTGTCTACTCTTACAGTATTTGTAACCTCCTGACATCTGTTGGAAGTTTCTGTTACTTCATCAAGAAACTATGGATCACTTAATGCCACTCATTACATTTGTGTAAGTAAAAGATATTCAGAGTCTGGTGCTTATATACTACTGTGAGGTAGTGCACTTTGTAAATGCCAAACGTGTCTTTTATTATTTAGATAGGCCTGGTTTTTGTTCACTTTTCACCAATCTTTAATAATGCAGACATTAGTCAGAGTAAAAACCGCAGTTGGCTGTTTAAACCCAGCCGTCCACATTCATTTTCATCCTTCATTATATGTGTTGGTTTGTCGTGATGCATATAGTACATTTCACCAAAGAGATGCTTGAATGATAGTAGGTAGTATAAGAGCCTCTCTGGTGGTCTCGCACTGTCTTGATTTTAAATAGTCTTCCCTGTTTTAGTGATAAAATTCAGACTTGGCCACATTAATGGCTTGACAAACATGAATTAGGCGAATATTATGCCATAAATTGCGATGATTAATTTCACAGCACAGACCCTTAAATAAATTAAGTCTAATGGGTGCCTTTTGCTGTATTTATATAAGCTAGAGAGATGTCATGCAGCCGGAGAAGTGAATAGCTCACACAGCTGTGTGTAGTGCACCACAGCAGGCCAAGAAGATCTGAGTTCAGGCATCAGATACATTTCATCAGACCCTTTCTTGGGATTTAAGAACTTTTATGGTGGTGTTTTCAGCTGAAGTGACATTCAAACTTCTTTGAACAGCCACACAAAAAATGAGTGTAGCTGATGGTTTGGACGTGGGCTTCTGTAAAGGTCATAGATTTTTAAAGACTTAGATTGGGACATTGGAAAACATATGAAGGATGTTTTTCTGATCAACCTAAGACTCTATTTGCAATATTGGACTCCCAAGTGGGTGAGTGAGAGTGCAAATGTTGCTGTGCAAGTGTTGGTGTGTCCCCAGGCCTCAGCTGTGGTCTTTCAGGTTTTCACTCTCTCTGGTTCTGCTGTTTTGACTGTGGTCTACTCATATAGTCCCTGTGTTGTTTATTGCGGCCCAGAGCCGACGATGGGCCCAATACCTTTGCAGATTTGCCTGCCAAAAAAACTTTTATGATGAAATGTGAGGCAGGAAAAAGGGAGGTGAGGACAAACAGTGAAGCTGTTTTCTTTAAGCCTCTGTTTTACTTCGCTAACCAATTTCCAGAATCTGCATTTGGCTGTCATTGCAAGCAAGAGAGAGGAATTCAAGGAGAATCAGAGTGTGTTTGTGCATTTGTGTGTGCCATTTGCATGTTTAATTACAGTTACAGTTATGTGCATCTGTGCATCTAGTCATTTGTTGAATATATACATGTGTGCACATTAGAATAGTTACAATTTTGTGACTGTATTCATTTAAAGAAAACCCACGTTTTGCCAAGAATTAATAGTTTTGCAACCACAGAATGTTGAAAACATATCAAGATATTTTTTTTAAATTATGTGGTGCTGAGTGAGGGGCTGGAAAGTTTAAGTGGGGTTTTGGAGGAAGATGGGGTGATATAGATGTGTTTTTAATTCATCAACTCAGCGGAACTTCTCAATGCAGTCTCCAGTGTTCCCTTTAGATTTGAACGAGGACAGACTGGACAGCAATGAGCCTCTCTGTTTCTCTCCCTGACCTTTCTCCTTTCTGTTTCTCCCTCTAAAAAAATGTTATGATTACAAAACAGAATATAGTCCCTGGTGTCCACTTACGTAGGTAGAATCAGTACCGCGGTTGTCCTGGAGACTGCAGGAGTTCTATTTTACAAATCATATCTCCTTCAAATGGAAACACAAATCCACACTGAAAGGCACAAACCTACCAAGTTATGGTTGGGGAATGTGGGCCTGTACCAAAGACAACCTGACCTGAAATCTTCAGGGATTTCTCACACTGACACATCACTCTGTCTCGCTGCAGGACCTGTGCCTTTAAATGGCAATAGGAAATCTCCTGGAGTTTGCAGCATGGTTGGAGGGATGGAGTGTTGAAAGAGAGGTGGTAGCCATAGGGGAAGGGAGAGAGAGAGAGGTGTTTTTGAAGGATGACACAAGGAAGAAGGGCAAGTAGAAGAAAAGGAAAATTGGAGCGGAAATTAAAGAAGAGAGAGGTTAATCACTGCGTCTAGTTAGCCGTCTATCATCTCAGCATGTGTGCCAGCTGATAAAGCCACACAGTATTTCCTGCAACATACCTGCTGTTGGAGTGTTAGCCAGTGAAACAGCAGTATGTCAGTGGTGTTAATATGCTCTGTCCAAATAATGTGTTTAAAATGGGCATCATACCTATCCACCTTCTTCCACTTGTTCATTTATCATTTCCCTTGCTTTCACCCTTACTTGTCCATCCTTTCATTTGTCTCTCCTCATCTATCCAACTCTCTCTCCTTGTTTTTCCATGTACTGTATCTGGCAGCGCTGAGTGCTTTAAGAGGGTATTAGCAGGGCGTCTGTGTAGTACTATCACAGCTTAGAGGGCCAGCGCAGGTGAGACAGCAGGGATTTCCTGTTAGGCCCCTTTGCTACATTCTTGCTAAATTGCTCCTTGCCAGGTGGAGTTGGAGGGGAGGAGGTCTCTCTCTCTCTCCCATACACGCAGTGGCAAACAGACATGCACACAAACACACACTAATGTAGCAAGCAACACACATAGGCATAGGCACACGGTAATGTGTGCACGCATACTGTATGTACAAAGGATTAGTGATATCATTACTGTGTGTGTGTACGCATGTTTGTGCATGCGTGTGTGTAAATGTGAATTTGGGAGGACAGAGCCGTTCTCAGTATTAGACTTTGGTTGTCTGCCAGAGGAGCAATATGAGATAAATACTTCGCCATCTTACACCTGGGGGTCCTGGCCTGCTTCTAATGGTACTATGTGACAGGCACCCTCTGTGTGTCTCTGGGCTGCACTGGGTGCACTCTCATTTTACACATGCAGGTACAAACACATACAGGGAGGGAGGAACTAACTGTGCTCCAACACAGCTGTACTTTTCAATTGTGTTTTGCTCCTGGTGCTGTTTTTTTTTAGGGCCATTTTTATTGTTATTTTTGTTTTTATAATATTTAGTTGCTTAAAACAACTAAATATTATTTATTTAGTTGTTTTAAACTCTTCCGGTTTTAAATATCTCTCAAATGGTAGTGGATGATAAGAATAATGTTCTAATCGTGCACTCCCTGCATGTCATGTATTTAGTACACACAGTTTGTGCTACAGTATTATTATATATCGGAATAATTATTTAAGTGTTATAGTTGGCTGAGGTGAAGCTAACTAACTGACTAAATTTTACTTCCAGCTGCTCCAGCGCCCGTCCTCCCTTTATGAATCTCTGTAGGAGCCTTGTGAAACACCTGGGAGATGAGTTGGAGAGCAAAAAAGTCTTTGCTTTAAGTATTTTCACACTGTTCACTTTGTGTCCAAGTAATGCTTGTTAAAATGACTGTTAACAAGCGCTACGCTACTTCCCTTTATCTCGGTGTGTGTGTGTGTGTGTGTGTGTGTCTCTTGAGCTCTGATAAAACACACACACACGTTAAAAGTTCAGATGGGTTCAAATGGGTATTTGCACTGTGCTGAAAAGTGCTGGAAATGAAATGAAATTGCTGAAGAACAAACAAGGAGTGCATAATCCGTTGTGCATGTGTGCGTCACTGTAGGCGGTGCAGCAGAATACTGATATAAGTCCAGTAAGTAGTTCTGGAAGGTGCTCAGATGTCTCTCATCTCATTGCGCATAGCCAGATATGTAGAATTTCAGTGTGCGAGTGTGAAGTGTGTGAGCAGTCTGATCTATGGCAGCGCTGGCCTAATCATACAACGCTCTCAATAACAAACGACGGGACAGGCTCCAGGCTCCTTCTCTTTCACACACAGTTTTCTTTAGTCCACAGTGGTTCATATCATGGACATTAGGTCAAAGTTGAACTTTTACTACTTCCAAATGTCAACAAGTAAATGTGTTGAGAAATGTCATTTCTAGTACCGAATAATAACATACGGGCCACCTGACTGAGAACTGGGAAAAAGCATGGTCTAACATTTCTTATTCTTTTTTGTGTATTTCTGTAAGTGCTTCCCGTTTTCTCTGCCTTTGCCTTTCAGTCAGTCAGTTCTGGTTCATCGTCAAATGGTCTGCCTTATACAGTCTATTACAGATTACTTTCAACCTATATAATTGCCTGTCTATCTGACTGTTTATGAATTCTGGATATGCTGCTGAATACTGGATTATATCACCCAGTCTGAATCATGTTTCCCCTTTCTCTTTCTGTCTACCTGTCTGTTAGTGTTAGTGTTGTGCAGAAACTACCTTCCAATGTCTTTCCAACTCCCTATTGATCTGTCTTTTCACAATTCTGTGCCTATCTGCACTTAACTTCTTCTCTTGTATAATTGTAGGTAGATGCTCTGCGGGTGCGTCTGGAGGAGAAGGAGCAGTTCCTGACCAAGAAGACCAAACAGCTGCAGGACATAACTGATGAAAAGAGCACACTAACAGGAGAAATCAGAGACATGAAGGACATGCTGGATGTCAAGGAGAGGAAGGTTAATGTCTTGCAGAAGAAGGTACGTAAAGCCAACATTTGCAGCAACACATTGCAGCTGTTTCATGTCGCATAGCCAGACCTAAAGTACATATCAAACTCATTTGTTTTGAGTTAATTTAACTTTATTTCGAGAAAAAATGCAATATTGAAAGAATTATTCTACACTTAATAGAGAGGCCAGACCTGTCTCCATTTGACATAGCAGCACATCTTACTATTGCCTCTCTAATCACTGCTTTTTATAATAAAACTGGTTGAAATTATTATGTGAAAAAGGTTTCTTTGAGTGACAAAACTACGTAGTAGTGCCACCAGACTTAGCTACTTTTTAAATAATCGCCTATTCTCTCACTGCTCTTGTTAACCTTATTTTCAAATGCAGCAGGTAATTATTTTCAATGAAAATCTGGATGCATTTGGTGCCAAGTGGCCATCATCACATTGTGGACAGATTATATTGTTGATGTCAAACAACAGCTTTTTCCCCACAGGAGTTGGTGGAGACCAAAGCCAGAGCCAAAAGGAGACTGACTATTGGGCCTAAACACACTCTAGAAGCACTCAAAATTAATGATAATGTTGACCCATGTCGTCTAGATTTGTAAATATGCAACTGTTGACTAACATGTTGCATATTTAATTGTGTACAGTATGTTTTTCAGCTACCCTAAAATGTGTGAACGGATTGTAAAAAATGAGACCTCGGACATTCTCAGTTGCCTAAAATAGCACATAGATGAGGACTCAGGCTGAATTTTCAGGGAAAATCCAAATGAGGTGAAATGTATGCACTGTCTCTAATGCCACACCTCAGTCCTCCTTCTGCTCTGCTGTAACACCAACATTGTGCAATACAAGGTAAAGTCAGCTTATAAATGGAATCCAGTAATATCAACAAACAAACACACAAATGCCACCTAAAGAATAAATAAGAAAAGAAAAAAGCAAACAACTGTAATTTTGTTATAAAGTCTGTGAATCTTTGTATTGTGCTGGTCTCTCAGTCATGCATGGCATATAGTACGTAGTGCAGCATCACAGTGTAGGACAGAGTCTTGTTTGTCACAACACTGTTTGTGCTGATGTGTGTTTCCACCTTCCTACGGGGTTTGACCATGCAAAAAAACACATGCAACAGGATGCTGACTGTGTGTCACAGCCATGGAGTTATTAGTAGCAATGGTTTTCATCTGTATTACAAAATTTATTGTAATATATAGCATTGGTAAGTCACACTAAAGAAAACAAATGACAAAAACTAAGCCTAACCCAAACTTTTCAGTGCTTAATCTTTCTCTTTTTTATTGTAGAAAAAGTCTACTGTTCAGTGAATTAACCCACTTTTGAAGCAAAAGAAAGAAATGTAGTTATTTGTTGACTGACAGTTTTATTGACTTAAATGAACTGAATTTTTCTAGTTTAGCCAGCTTTATTAGAAATGATCAAACACTGAAAGTGAATCGTTGACTGATTGGAGGTTGGCTAGTCAAAGCCGACTGTATTCGTCACTGTCTTTGAACATATATACAGTGCCTCCATGTGTAAACTTGTAAATGGGATTAAAGCAGCATCTTATTTCTGGTCCCAGATGCTACACATGACCCTCCCTTTCTGCTTACACACACTTGCACGGCATGTCTCAGAGGCCTTAATGAGGATAGCTTTTTAAACCGGGCCGGTGGCCACCTGTGGTGCGCATGTTGGCAGTTCCTCTATAGACCAATTACATACACATAAAGGTCTTCTCTCATCTTCCTTGTTTCCTCTCATGTCCTCAAATTAGAGTTCTCTCTCTCTCCTCCCTCTCTCCCACTTGCTGAGTTTAATGAAATGGGTACAAAAGGTCAGATACAGTGCCATCAGTGTGTATGTGATTGTTAGAAAAATATTCACTATTTTTATCTTTGTGTAACCTCAAGGTATTGCTGTGTGAGAAGGTTTGAGGACCTTTGTGACCACCTGTGTTGTGCTGTACTAGGTTCAGTCCCTCCTATAGCTCTTTTTTGAGGGACTTAAATTAATAAGCTTGTTTTTACTGTAGCTCATCACTGTTCCACACTCCTTAATTTTATCTTTAAAATTGAACTCTTTGCTGTCGTTGATTCATTTTAATGCAAAATGGTTGTAAGGTAAAAGCCTGTATTAAAACATTAAATTAGTTAAGCTTTTTTTTTAAGTAAAGTTTTTTGCTGTTGTGCTTTGATTTCAATTTTCATCACTATATGCTCAAAAGTGGGCTTTGGACTGCAGGTATTTTGTTTTCGCTGCATATCACTGTGTTGATGGCTGGTTTAACACTAGCCAATATTTTTCCTTCGTTGATATATATTTTATCTCTCTGCAGAAAGCTTCCCTCTTTATCTGTATCTTTTTGTGTTTTTTTTTCTTTTCTCCTTTACAAATATTGTGGTTGTAGACCTGTTCCTCATTCATCATGCCAGTGTAAACTTTAAAAATCAGCAGTGCTGCAGGACCCCTAAAATATGGTCAGCAGAAATATGAAATACATACACCTGTTTTTTCTTTTATTTTATGATCCCCCCCCCCTTTTTTTTTTTTACATGTGTTAATTAGGAAAATTAATTGAAGTGAGAAGTGACTGAAAATGATTTAAATGAAGAAGCAAGCCAGGTATTTTAAACTGTGAGTCTGGAGGTTGTTCACATTCTTAATCACACTGTTTACTCTGGCCACAATCTGTTTAAGTTGTTGTTTTCATTGTTTTTACATATATAAAGAAAATTTTTCATTTTGATTACACGAATAGTTTATATAATACATTTATTGCAGTGCCAATTAAAAATTAATGAATTCACCTGCAGAAGCACCACTAAGGTGATGACAAATGTCTTGTGTTTAGTAACAAGAATCTGTACTTAAATAACTCAGAAATTTATAGTTTAACCTTCACTTCAACCTGGTGCAACCTTCCTGGTTGGCTACTAAACTGGCCACAGGTGTGGATGTGAAAGTGTGTGTTTGTCTGTCCCTTTGTGTCAGCCCTGTGATGGACTGTTGACCTGACTGCCTAGTGTAATTTTTTGACAGCACAGTGTGGGTGTTCATTGTGTGTAAATCCACCCTTGATTCAAACATAACCTTTGTTGTTGAACAAGTTGTTGCTATATGTGTGGTGACAGCATTACTCTGTTGACAGACAAGTACAGTGAAGTGCACTTTGCTCGTTGCCTTCTTCATTCTTTGGATGCCATTGTTTTCTTTAATCTAAGCTTTCCTCATCTTTTGAATCTCTTCTTTCTCTGTCTCAAACACTTTTCTTTCCACACAAAGTATCTTTTTCAGCGTTGAAGGCACTTTT
This sequence comes from Paratilapia polleni, assembly GCA_015106735.1. Taxonomy (NCBI): domain Eukaryota; kingdom Metazoa; phylum Chordata; class Actinopteri; order Cichliformes; family Cichlidae; genus Paratilapia; species Paratilapia polleni. The sequence goes on along the minus strand of VUQI01030449.1, from coordinate 33,773 downwards.
TCACTTCAATTTAGCCTTAAGTTCTTTGTAAGTGCTGTTTTTTCTTTCCATGTTTTGCTTGTCCAGCTGGAAAGCTTCTCATACTCTGGATGCCTGTCTTTTTTATGAATGTAGCCCTTCCTCATTAAAGCCACCTCTTCCTATTCTATCTTGAAGGACTTTGTCATGGCATCAGTCATGGCATAATTTTTTTAGCCCTCCTCTTTATACATTGTACCCTGGGTTATTGAAGGTTTTCTGTTTCCCTTCTCATGTTCTCTTTCTTCAACTGGAAAGCCATCTTTTCTTGAATATAGACCCTCTTCATCCTAGTTATTTATTGAAGACTTTTCTTTCTTGTTCTTGCTCTTTTTCTTTTCTTTTTCTATTTTGTTCTGTTTTGCTTCTCCAACTGGAAAGCATGTCTAATCCTTTGAAAGTCTGTCATCTCTTGGATATAGGCCTTCCTCAACATTGCCATCTTTTCTTTTTCTATCTTAAAGGACTTGCTGTCATCAATCATGGCATCGTTTTCAGCATCAAAGACCCTCCACTTCATAAGTGTACCCTTAGTTTTCTGTTTGAAATATTTTTTTTTCCTTTTTTTATATTCTGTTCTCCAGCTGGAAACCCTCCCTCATCTTTTGAAACTCTGTCTTTTCTTCTAGGCCTTTCTTGCCATGACCATCTCCTCTCTTTCTATGTTGAATGTCTTCCTGCTAAAGACCACTCTTTTTTCCCCCTAAGACCTCTCCTAAAGGCATTTCTTTCTTTTTCTGTGTCCTCTCTTGCCAGCTGGAAGACATTCCTCATCTCGTAAGGATGTATGCTCACTTTTGATTATAATTTGAGTTTGAGTACACTTTCAGACTTTCTCTTTCTCGTCATTCTTTGCCTTTCCATCTCCAGCTCCTCTTTCATCTTTTTTATCTGTGCCTCTTTGCACAAAGGTTTCTTCCATGTTTCCTTTCTCTGCTAGAGGTGATAATTTGCCTCGTTTTTGCGAGGTTTGTTGTCTCTGAAATTGCAAGGAATTTTTTGATAGCCACTTTAAGTCTCTTCTCCGAGCTTTTTGCTTGTGAAGCACAGAATGTCACTGAGATTCATTTAGAAGCACAAAAGGGCATAATTAATTTGGTTATCTTTACCAGATCTTTGTGGCTTACTTCAGTCAAACCATTTTGTATTTGCTTGTTTGGTTCCATTTGTTTGGCTTTGGATTCTGTGGTTTACGTGGTGGGACCTCAGTGGATTGAACTCAGATGCTCCATCAGATTGGGTTCTGAGGAGTTTAGGGGAAGGGTCAACTCAACGGCTATTTGTTCATCTTAATTCAGTTTATATTTATATAGTGCAGCTCACAACAGCAGTCATTTTCATGGTGTTTTAAATTGTAAGGTAAAGGCCCTGCAATATTAGAGAGAAAACATCAACCCCCAATGAACAAGCACTTGGCAACCATTGAGAGGAAGAACAGACTGGGAGAGAAAAAACACAAAGTTAATGGCATGTAGTACTGATATAGAGCATAATAGTGTGTTCCTCTGGCCCATTTCTGGCCAGTTTTTTGGTGTGGCAGGTTTTTGCTGCTGGGCAAGGCCACTGCAGTTGGGGAATGTCATTGCCATGGGAAGATGTGCTAGGTCTGCAACAATCTTTTTTGCCAGGGTTTACAGCAGAGGTTTTCCAGCAAAATGTTGTAATGAGCTGATCAGTGTCAAGCACATCACCCATCCAGTGTTTTAATGCTGCCGGGTGATATAGATGCAATGTTAGAGTTACACTGAAAAGTGAAAATTATTACGTTTATCAACTTGTTTATTAACCTTCCAGCAGTGTATTTCACAAACTACTTCGCAGCTTACTATGAAGATACTTCTTCTCCACACCACCATCTGGTCAGCTGTAATACTTATTCTGCTACATGTGCTGCAGACAGTGCTGATGGTTGTAAACGGTGGAGACGGAGTGTGCTCTGCTGGAGAAACTATGTGATGACATAATTTGGAAATTAACCCAAGAGTCTTTCTCTGTATTATATTTCGTTAAAAACATAAAAATGTTCATATCTGACAAAAAATGCACAGATACTGATATATCTGTGATAGGCCAATATCAGATGATAATATTGGCTAAACAATATATTACTAATATTAATATTAGCTAGAAGGTTGCAGGTATCTGCATGGAGAGATGATGGTGATATACAGACACATATACTTGGAAACCCTGCGATTTCGAATGTTGAAACTAAGGGCATTTTTGTAGTAGTATATGCTCATTTTAAACTTGATGCCAGTGACCTGTTTCAAAGAAATGTTGCGACAGGGATGTTAAAGGACTAGAAAATATGTAAATTTTTTTGCCAAAAACATAAAAACAAACAAAAAAAAAACGTGGAACATATCACTCATAGTTAGGTTAATTATTAACATGAACATCCAGCAAAGAGGCTGGATTTTTTCAAATGTAAAGATGAGCGGTTATTCACCACTATGTGAAAGACTGGCAGGTGAGTATTTCAAAAAGATTTAACAATAATTTGTTTATAATGATGTGATGAGGCTGAAAAACATGGCTGTGATTTTCATGAAATGAGGTGTCACTGCCTCAAAAATTCTGTTGTGGAAGTCGCCGCACAGGCTCAGGAATGCTTTTAAAAGCCATCGTTTTGAAACAGTTCGTTCATGCATCCAAAAATGCAAAACTCTACCTGGAAAAAAAAACATATATAAATAAAATCCAGAAAAACCGGTCACTTCTTTGGGCCTGAGCTCATTTAAGAGGGTGACAAGGAAACTATCATCTGGGTTAAAGAGCACAGTTCAGAAGCCATCGTCAGTGGCGGTATGGAGTTGTATTAGTGCACATGGAATGAAAAACTTCCACACGTGTGAGGCACTACTAATGGTGAAAGCTATGTAAAGGTTTTGGGTCAACATCTTCTGCCATTCAGATGACATCTTTTTTCAGGACAGATCTTGGTCATTTCAGCAAGACACGATCGAACCACCTTCTTTACGTATTCAGTACAACAGCGTGGTTGTTAAATAAAGAGTTCGTAAGAGTACAGGTGCTAAAGTGGCTCTGTAGTCCTGACTTTTTGCAGAGTGTTGTTAAAAGAAAAGGAGATGCAACACAAGGGTAAACATGCACCTGTCCCACTTTTTCTGAAACATGTCGCTGACATCATATTAGAAATTAACGTATATGTTAAAAAAAAAAATAAAATCAGTTTGACTTCACTTCAGCAGTTTACATGATTTTTAAATCTGTGTATTCTGTTGCCAGAAAAGCTGGACAGATATGACTGTATGTATCTTTATGGCTAGATAGCCTAAAAAATGTGAGATAATGTAGTCTTTGGAATTTGGGAGAACCAACCCTGTCATGTGTTATGACTGATCCTTTTATGGTAATATTTTTAAAAAGATTTCTTAATGTTATTGTTATTTGGGTCACATTTTTCAAACGGACTGGGATTGAATTGCTAGTTATGATCCTTAGATATGATTCCTTTTAAAAGTACACTTCTTTTGACTAACTTTGTATACACTGTAACCACTCCGTGTACACTGACCATTTCTGTCTGATTTGTTTTCCAAATTTCCAGTTTCCCAGCAGGCTTGGGCTATAACTTACAGATCTGTATACAAGAGGAAAGACAGGAGGTAGCTTGTTTCCTTCCCGGTTTCATTCTGTTGAAGTTATTCCACCCCCCACTGTGTTTGAAGTCTTCCCAGTACAGAATAATTTTTTTTTCTTTGAAGGTTAACTGTATCTAAGAATAAAGGGTACATTTTCCTCACTAGGGACATTTTGATATGACAAACAGTTCAGCTAGAGAAAAGCAAAGAGCCAATAGACAAAGTTCTGTGAATATTATTTTAACAACTTAGCCATGTGCTGTGTACAAGCAGTTTTTGCTTTCATGACACTATGTAATGAGGTTTAGATTAAATAATTTGGAAAGTGTCAAACGTCTTCATAAAATTTTCAGCTTGCAGTGAGTCAACGAAACAGATTTCATAGGGCTATTAATCTCTCACATATGATCCCGTGCTGATGAAAAGAGCTTTGAGGGTTAAGATGATGCATCTGTTTTTTTACGACAGGCTCTCTGTCTTCACTACAAACAGGTCCCACCACCCAGAGAGCTGATGATAATGATAAAGGCTGATGACAGGTCAACTTGTCCATGATAATGTATTTCTGCCTTTGAATGTGCGTCTGTGTGTCTTTCGGTATTTAAGAGCAAGAACGGGCTGTTGGATGTGAGTGTAATATGACATGGACTGGAAGAAGCTGAAAAAAGTAATGTAAATGAAAACAGGACAACGGGAATCCAGTTTGTGGTATCAGACTCATTTTTTTTCGACATGTTCTTGTTGTAGTTTAGTATTTTTTGATATGACTCATTCATTGTTTTTCTTTTTCTTGCGTTATTTCTATAGTGTATAGGCTTTTTATTTTATTTTTTTTTAAACATAGCAATTAAAAGCATAACCTATTTAGCTCCACTCATCAGATTTATTGGTTGACTTCATGATGATGCAGTAAAACCACATTTTCATCTGTAAGATGTCCTTTGAATTTGATATTTAAGGGTTTGCCCCACGCTTTGTGACCCTTTTTGAAATTATTATGCAGACGCAGACATTGTGACACTGGAAAGACTACCTTAAATTGTAATACACGCCACTCATTACTGCCTTGTTTTCTGTTTCAAGAGAGTGAGAGGAATCTTATTTTCTCCTGCTGGCTTCTACATGGATAGTCACCATGAATTATAGCATGGTACTGTGATGTCATTGCTATAGTTTGGGCCCTAGGGTGATCTTAATAGCAAGAGGCTTAATTTAGCTAAAAATAATGAGGAACTGGTCTTTGATTGAAAAAAAGAAAATTTGTACGCTGCAGTTGTGTGGGCATTTTGGTCTAGTGTATCGTGCAGAACAGTGGAAGCTCTGTTCAAGCCCTTGGTCTTTGAGACCATGACCAATGCATAATGATGCATTTATTTATTTATTTTTTCATTTTTGGTTCTTTTTTTTTTTTTTTTTTTTTTTTTTTTTGCTGGAGATAGTTTAG